>CAJUYH010006365.1:0-20320 GCA_910591685.1 Galerucella tenella | reverse complement strand
TTGTGAAAATAATGTTTGAAATAGTCGAGACTATTGAGGGTGGTAACAAAGAACTCTCTCTCACTCAATTCATATACTTTAACTGTAGGTGTCACCCAACAAAATAAGATATTTCAATGCAAAAGTCACTTCAGTTGTAAAACGCAGATTTTGGAACGAATTTATTTTGTCAAACACAGTTTTATCCTATAAGACATTTATAAAGGAGATAGACTTATAGTATTCAAAGTTCACGTATAAAAGTGTATATTATAGAACTCTTATACAATAGGTATGAAAGTCTTATGAAATAATATTTTGATATTGTATAAACTTGCTTATAAAGTATTATATAATTTCAAAAGAAATGATCGTATAATGCTTTATAGCATATATTGTGAAAATCACTACCTATAGAATCATTTTTTAATACAACTTTCTTTAAAAAACAAAATTATCGCCACAAAAGGCCTGATAAAAGCAAACAGTCCTTGAAGCAACGCTATTCGACTGTTATACAACAATTCAGTCCTCTTAGAATTCCATTTTGCTGGCTGGGACGTTCATTATTCGATCTTCAACCGCAATTTCCAGTATCTTCTTGTAAACTTCTTATAATGCTAAAATAGTGTTCACTACTTTTTCAATTGGAATAACCGTTGAAATTTTCACAATTTTTTTTTCAATTTCCGATGCCATTTCGAGTATTCCCTCACACCTCCTAACTATTCAGTTACATGATACAAAAGTACGCAATTTCAATCTGTCCACATCTCTTAAGGGCCTGATGTATTTATGATGCTGCGCTGAACCAATTTCAGCAACGAGATTTTCCAAACCCGGCTTCTCTTCGGGCCTCAGTTTCAGTTGCGGTTTATACTTCATGGAAAGCGCTTCGGGAAAACTGTCATTGTTATGAATTTTCCAACGCGACAATACTGAGCAGCGATGTGCGGTTTAACGAACATCATGTAATAATGTATGACGTGCGCCATATTATGTGCGGTTTGTTTTTAAATAGGACAAGGGGTGCAATGCTGGTCAAGATGAATATATTCATTTTGGCTGCGTTTGTTTTTGGATTAACTGTACCTGGTAAGCGAAAATAGATGAATTGTTATTTTTTTTACAATAATTTTGTTCAGACTATTAGTTTTCTTTTAATGTGCTTTTTAAACTTTCCACTTTCAACGTCTCGGTAGTGCTCCAGCTGTTTCTCGAAATTGTTTTATAATAAATTTTAGAATTTTTCTGGTGATATTTTATGAAAACTTCATTAATTAATTTCATTGGAATGTTTTTTTCACTGTCGATTACAAATGGAGTGTAGTGGACAGGCACATTCCAGAATTTTTTTTTTCAGAATAGCATGTTTTTAATCCTGTAACCTAAAACTGGCCCAGGCTAGAGCACTCCACCTCAGGGAGTGTTATTCGGTACCAATTAAACTATTTTATACACTATCACTGGGATGGGGTGTACAATTATCAATATTAAATTGGACGCCACCAGCTTTTCAATCGAACGAAGCAATTAAAACAAGAAACAAAAGGTGGAAAGCTGGAAACACCTTGTAAGAAATTGAATTCACGTTCCAAAAAGTGAATGGAATAAATCTACTTATTCCCGAACACGTTTATCCAATTTAATGATTATTGAATAATCAATACAAAGAATAAAATAATAATTATTTATTGGATTATGCGAAACTCAACATACATTGAATATTTCAAAAATTGAACGAAGAGAATACTAATTGTAATTAGCACGCCAAATCCAAATCTCACACACGCTATAGATAAGACGGAGGAACTTATCTTAGAGGGCTGAGGATGTTTGCAGCTCTTAGCGCGATGACGGCAGTGGCGGTAATTTCTTCGACAGACTGTGGACCTCGTGCACGGGACAGGAACGAAGTGGACTAGAGATGTCTTGCCGGGTATTTGCCGGGAATAGAACTTGCTTTGAACTTGCCGGCTGCAGAGCTGCGGAAAAAAAATAGGGATAAGGAACTAGAAGAGAAACATTAGGAAGGAACGAATAAATAGAAAAGATCAGAGCTTATGCTATAGCGTATACAAAACCCGAACTCCACGTGTTAAAATACAACTCAACAGTGATCTGTTTTATTCTATTCGTTTTGTTCCTCAAATACACAAAAAAATGTAAATCAGCAAATAAGCAATAAATATAGATAAGCTGTAAGCACTATAAAATAACCTAGGGAAAATACAATAATTAACTTACCAACCAGACAATAGAAAATTGTTCACCACAAATTAAAAATAAAATATAAATAACTCTTGCCTTCTGTGGCAGTTAGAGGAAAGAAAGAGCCCACTCGAAAATTAAAATTTCGAACATCGACAGACAAAAATGGAAGGGGAATTCGATGAAAATTAATATTTTATTTCGGAGTGGCTAATGCGACAAGGAAACGGCATGCTCAAAAATTTAGTAGAAATTTGGGAGGAAGTGACTAATGAGCCAAAAAATTCACTGAATGAAATAGTTTTTCAGACGAAAAACGTAACAGCTGAACAGCATGTTACGATCCATAGTTACCTATTAAACAATAGTTAAAGTATCAGATATTATCTTCCTCTCGGTCTTTGATCTACACGACCTCTATCTGAAATGTAATACTTTTTCCCGTTCATGAAACACTATTTTATCCTGTGACGGGAAGATACGACGGTTCAATATCGAAAAAAACATATCAATACGAGTTAATTCAGAAAATTATCTTTGGAGTCTTGAACTGGTAGGCTTCGATACCTAAAGAGACAATGAGACCTTTGTTAGTTTTTCTCTTATTTTTTGGGAACCAAACCACAATGATGTTTTTTCATTTTTTATCTCGACGTTTCGGTAGCGTTCCAGCTACCGTTGTCAAGATTAACAAGTGTTAAAAAAATTTTTGGTCCCTATCTGACACAACGAAAAAGTATGAAAACTAGACAATCAATAATATTTTGAAGTTTAAGACTACAAAACTTTGTTGTTAAATTTTATTAAGGTCCATTCATAGTAGATCACACCTCTGGTAAAATGTGAAATGAAATATTTTATTTTATGACATTCTAACGATATGATAGTCTACTAGGAAGGGAATCCAGTGAAGTGCACGTTCCAGGAACGGTTTTTATTGGGATAGCGCTTTTTTTAGCTTATTTTGGAAATTTTGTTAATGAAACGCGTTTGTTGTTACTTTTTTTTGTATGATTATTTTTGTTTTCAAAATATGTATAACTCAGTTTGGTGATTTTGTGTATTGAAGTGTGTATCGATGAACAACCATTCCAATGATAAATCATAAGAAAACCTGGATAAAAACTTATGATGCTATCCTGATAACGCAGGTAATTGATTATTGGGAATTTCTCTTTTTAAAATTGGTAACCAAATTTGACTACATTTGGCTAAAATACTAGCTACACATTTATCTGCATTTAGTTGTATTGAAGCACTTTTTTTGATTTTTCATCTATTATTATTGGGCTCTTCCAATATTATTTTTGTCGAATCTCATTGAATTTTATGCCCCTCTTCTCAAGCATGTTCACAAATACCTGACTTAAAGAACTCCCTATCTTTGATATATTTTTTATGTTCACTTATTCAGACTTTCAATGGTCTAAATGTTTCACCTAAATAGAATTTGTCGCATTCACAAGATATCTGATATATTATATGCAATTTTTTGAAGATTGTTGTTCATCTTTTGGTTACGTTTTTGTTAGTATAGATCTCAACGTATTGTTAGATTTGAAGCTAGTTCGAATATTAAATTGATTACCAATTTTCTTAAGTCTTTCTGATAAACCCTCAACATACGGTATTGGCAAGTTTTTAAAAATTATGTTAGCTGAATTATTAATATTATTGTTATTATTATGGGGTATTAACAATGAGCCCTTCTCTATATTCTTAATTTCTTTATTTACAAATTTTGTCGGGTAATTATTGGCATTTAAAACATTTTTCAGTAGAGTTTTCTCCTTTGTGAAATGATAATCATTAGAGCAAAATGATTCTGGCCCTATCGTATGAAGATTTTACTACCCCTTTTTAACGCTTAAAGCATGATTGGATTCGAAATTCAAATACCTATTAGTGTGTGTTGGCTTACGATAAACACTTGTTTCATACCCTGTAGGTGTTTTATTGATAAGAACATTTAAAAATGGCAAAAAATTGTTTTTTTCAATTTCAATTAGATTTTTCTCCTTCATTTATATACGTTAAGAAATAATTCAGATATACTAAGTCATAAGGCCATATTGCAAAAATGTCGTCTACATATCTCCACCAGACAATTGGTTTTAATTTTTGATTATTGGTGAGAGGCAAGAGCCCATGGCAAGACCAAAGTTCTGTTAATAAGAATCATTATTGAACTGAAAATATGTTTTTGTTATACATAATTTTAATAGTTCTATTATTGCTGCTACGCTCAATTTGGTCCTTTCTGTAAGGGTCTGATCTATTTCTAATTTCGATTTGACAAGTTCTATTGTTTTCTGTACCGGTACATTTGTGAAGAGACTAACTACATTAAAACTGACCAAATAATGGCTTTTGTTGAACTTTAAATCTGATAGCTTTTCTGAAAAATGATTGCTATTTTTGTTGTATGAATCAGTCTGTCCTGCGAGGGGTTCAATGATTTTTAATATATAATTTGATAGTTTACTGCATGGAGAATTAATAGACTATCATATCGTTAGAAAGTCATGAAATAAAATATTTTATTCTATATTCTACCAGAGATGTGATCTACCATGAATGGAACTTAATAAAATTTAACAAAACATTTTTTTTATTACTAGTTAATCTTGACAACGGAAGCTGAAACGCTACCGAAACGTCGAAATAAAAAATAAAAAAAGAACATTGTGGTTTGATTCCCAAAAAATAAGAGAAAAAATAATAAGTAATGCCACAAGGAACTTACAGAAGATATTGAGACCTTCGTTAAAAAGAAAAAGTAATATTGGAATACCATCCTTGAAAGTCAAATCAATTCTAGAAACTTCAGTTTTTTTTTCCGAGCCGAGATGGGAAACTCATGTTTGACTGGGTCCTCAAACAGTACCCAGACAGTGTTGGACTCATCCCCATGGGAATGCCTACCAACCAAACCCACTTCAATCTCGCCGTTACTCCCGCCTTGGAATCACTACCCTAGAATACTTTAAGACGGACGGCGCTCCCTCACACACTCTCCTTCATCTTCTTGCTTCTATCACTCCTACCTCTCACATACCATGTCGAGTCTTTCTCTTTCCCTAATCATGCTCTCTACTACGCCTCTTATCCCCATCCATTCCTTCTCGCCCTCAACCAGAAACTTTAGTCTGGAATATCCAATTGCTTTAAAACCGATTACAGTTTATCCAAACTCATTAAAAACAACAAATCTAAATTTTCAAAATTAAACAAATTGGGAGTTTATGAATTGAAATGTAGTTATAACAACTGTGATAAAATTTATATTGGTGAAACTCTCAGGAATTTTAATACTATAATATCACAACTTGAACCTAGCTATAAGGCTCAAAAATCAGATTCCAACTACTCAAATAATTTAAATATCTAGAGAAACGGAATTGAAAGTATTCAAAACAAAATATCGACCAATACTTACATATGGATAAGAAACATGGTATTAACTTAGACTATTAAACACAGTGTGTTTAATAGTCTAAGGGTATTAACTGGACAACAAAAAAGTAATATACAGGCGACAGAAGTGAAATATTTAAGAAGAGTAAGAGGTGTAACAAAAAAGGATGAAATGAGAAACATAGATAAAAGAGAAGAGCTGTGTATACCATAGACTTATGGCGTTTCCTGATGACAGATAATAAAACCAAATTAACATAGATAAAAGAGAAGAGCTGTGTATACCATAGACTTATGGTGTTTCCTGTTGACAGATAATAAAACCAAATTTAGTGTGGAAACCACTTATGGAATAAAATAATTTTTGTCATTATTTTAGGAAATTATAAAAAATGCCGAGACACGTCAACTTTAAATTGAGTTGTGCGTTCTGTGAACATAAATTTTAATGTACAGGGTGATTCACGCAAGTATGCCATAGTCGGTGTTGTTTTTTTTAATGAAACACCCTGTATATTTGCATATTTTTGAAATCCTCTCAATAAACCGATTCCAACAATCTGAATAATGTATGGTCAATTATGAATTATACAGGGTGAAATTTTTATTTTTACAGTTATTAAACACATATAGTCAAAGGCACTCTTATCGTGCGGGTCATACGATTCATCAAAGACGTACTCACAGTTTATGTTTTTTTTTATTACGTTTAATTATAACTTCCAAATAAAGTCCGTAAGATAAATAAGACAGACTTATGCAATTTTGACGGGAAAAATAAGGATATGTATTTAGTTTTCAGCGATTCTAAAAAGTCTTTCACCAGCGAAGTTTTCATTTAAATGTCAGTTTGACAAATCAAAGTGACAATATATGATGTAGCTATCTTGGTACGTCTATGTAGCTATCTTCATGTTAGTTAAAATAATCTTCTTCTCCTTCTCTCCGGGTGTATTTGTTATCTCACATTTTGGTAACCTCTGTGTTTTTTGATTTGATACATATGATTTTAATACATTAAAATAAATACTAAAAATGTTCTCCACCTAGTTGATGGCATTAGCACAGTCTCCTATAGAACTCCTCCTTAACAAAACAAAGAATACGCAATGAGACGAAGAAGTGGCTGAGGAATCAGCACCTCGCTCATTGGAATGCTCTGCAGGGTCCTACACAATCCAAACTTCTACTGAAGGGATGGACTGATGGACACGCCAGGGCAGCCACTGAACTACCAAGGAGTAAGCTAAGGAAGATAGCAGGACTCCTAACAGGGCACTGCTGTATGAGGAAGCACCTCTACAATCTAGGAGTAGAGGAAAGTTCCCTATGTAGGGGTTGCGGCATGACTGATGAAACGTCAGTTCATGTTCTCTTAGAGTGTCCACACTGGGCTGTATTACGCAGGCGAATCTTCGGAGTCACTGTCATGGCTCCTGGAGACACAAGCAGGCATCCACTGAAAAAGGTTGTGGCCTTTATTGAAGGGCTCGGCTTCATGGATGACTAGGTAGCAGGATTGGCACAATGGGCCCGCCAGTGGCCTCAGTGTCGGAACCTTGGCTTGAGTTGTCCAGGACAAGGCTCGCCTGCACATTTAGTAGTATTAGTAGTATGTCGGTTCACCTCTCCATTCAATGTGAATGTTGATTTGTCAGAAAATGGTACCTAGAGCTATCTCATTTCTGTTCAGCTCATCAATCAATCTTTCGCAGAAATTCATGGATTGTCTTCTGTTAACTCCTGCACAAAAGTTAATTTGTAGGGATAAAGTTTCCCTTCATGAAGACATCTTAGAACAGTTGTATGACTAACATTATTTTCACGGGCAATTTGACGTGTACTTGGAGTTGGATTCTCTTCGACACTTTCACATCATCTTCAGCGAAGTGTGGTTTTCTTTTCAATGGTTTGCCATGTCCAAATTCTCTGAATTGTGCATGAATTTCAGACACAGTACTTTGTGAAATATTAGGCAATTCGGGATACCTGTGATTAAATAAGTTTGCCAGTTCAACTTGACTTTTGCAGTGATCCCCGTACCCGATCATCAATAAAATCTCAATTCGGTGAGTCTCAGTTGAATATTTAATTGTTATGTCGACAAGGAAAGAGTGTATGCGAAAGATTTCACTTTTTCAGTATAAACTGTCAACACATCAACAACTGACAGAATATAAAACAATCCACATTATTTACCGATTTGAAACAATCCACATTATTTACCGATTTTGTCTAATTATTGGCGTTTTTAGGAAATTTTTAGGTATCTATGATAAAATTCATGGGCGTAGCAGGTTTTGTTTAATATACAAATACGTCTAATAACCAGTTAGTTAAGATTTTTGATAAATCCATATTTTAGCTAATTTAAAAAAAGGACCAATATTTCAAGTGTAATAAATTATTAATTATAAAATTTCACCCTGCATAATTCATAATTGACCATACATTATTCAGTTTGTTGGAATCGGTTCATCAAGACGATTTCAAAAATATGCAAATATACAGGGTGTTTCATTAAAAAAAACACAACACCGATTATGGCATACTTGCGTGAATCACCCTGTACATTTACTTTTATGTTTACATAACGCACAAATCAATTCAAATATTGACGTGTCTCGGCTTTTTGTATAATTTTCTAAAATAATGATATGAGGAATTTTATTCCATAAGTGGTTTCCACACTGTAACCAAAAGGTGAAATAAAATAGTAGAATGCGGCAAGAGAAGTAAAAAACTCGTCACAACCCTTTCGGACAGATGCCCTGGAATGTACTGGAATGGTCAAAAGGCTAGTAGTGATCTACTGATCCAATTTGTACTATTCGCGGAATCCTTGGTCACGTATCAACCAACGTACCATTCAATATATTTTGGAATTTTCAGTGTAGTACATCGTTTTATAACAAGAAACTTCAAACTGTTATCTGGTAACAGCCAATCATAGCTGAAATATAGCAGTTTATAGCTTATAAAAGCTTTACGTTGAAAATACGTGCGACGTATGAAACAAAATTAAGGTGAAATGAAGAATTTCGTTGTCTTTAACAATATAAAAATAGTTGGCGTGTTCTGAGTTTCAAATTCCATTGTAAGAAGTGCTCAAGAGTATTTTATGTCGGTCACTCTTATCTCATAACATCCTGTTATGGACTGGTTGAATAAATTATATCGTGTATATTCTTGAATAAGTGTGAAGAGTGATGGTTCCATACTATATAACATTTGGTTTCCATTCAAGCTCTATTTTTCGAGTATCATTCCCAGCAGGGATTTTCTGTGTGTCTGTAAAAATGAAATGGCTTGGAAGCAGGTCCATCAGCTACAGAATTTAGTCATAATTTCACTCAAATAACAATTTCCAATCATTCAATTGATTTAAAGAGTATTCCAGGAGTGGGCTGATTATCTCCATGAGTTATATTCGAGAATAGAAAATAGTTTTTTCCACCAAAGGCGGACTGATGTTCAGACTGATGTAATTGTTGATAATAAATACATCAATCAGTTACAGTCTAGACATCAGTTATCATTAAACCGAGTTTAAGTGTTTGATAGAACTCGCCCTAAGTGAGAACTTGACTATTTGGACTTTGCAGTGTTATCGCTACATACAAACAAAATTTGATTGAAATCGAAACATGCATTCTCATTGCAACCAGAGCAGAGTCCTCACTAGGATAGTGAATTTTGGTGATAGGAGAAATTTCAGCTCAAATTTGAAATGTCTACCTCGCCATTTTGTGAACGCCGAAAGACTTAAATCTCTAATTTTTGTTATAACAATATCTGAAATTTAACATAAGCGTTTTCAATAATTCGCGATATATTACAACTGTGGTTTCCCACTACTAGCTGTAAAGTTAACAATTATTGCTTCTCCTAGTCAACAAAGAAGTTGAATTCCTTTATCAGTGGTTGATAATTAGAATATTCTGAAAATACAGAGATGAAAGTTCAACAAAAGCTTATGCAACACAATTTTGTATACCAAGGAGATTGTTTACAACACATTTGCTGCTTGAAATTACCTATCAAGATAAAATTATTTGAATAAAAATTCGCGCTCAACCAAAAAATAGCTGATGACGTAACGCGTACGTTGATAATACAGTGCTATCCAAAAGTCCCCTTCCGCCCTCATATTTTTTGAACGGCTACACTAATAGTGATAAAATTTGGAGGGTTAGAATTAAGTGTTCTCTACGAATGGTAACAGGTGACGTAATAGTAATAGATGACGTCACAGTGCCACTCTGGCCAATAATTTTGAATAGGACCTTATGGCAAGTGAGATCTCGTTTGAAAGGCATTGACATTGGCTACATAGCCATATTGATTTTGTTTGGGTTTAAACTAATTTTGACGAATAAATTGAATAAATAATAAAAATATTTAAATTTTTTTTTGAAATTTGATTAATCAAAAATCAAAAATGGATTCTTATAGCAAGTGTTCGAAATGTGCTCAGTCTACTTCCTGACAGTAATACATCCTATTAGTAAACTCTTGTCGTACTCGTTCGAATGTGTCAGCTGAAATTGCATTGCATTCTTCAATAATTCTTCCTTCTGTGGCCGTATAAGTTTCTCGAAAGGCTAAATATCAGTAAATTTTAAACCCCGATCGATTCCCCAAAATATACCAGATTTTTATAGAGAAACTTACCACTTTTGCGAACGGCAGCTGTTCGTCGGTAGAGCAGATGAGTAAGTTAGGATACCCTCAAAATATATATATAGGATTGTAACCTTATGAACCAAAACAAATTTATTTGGTTCAGAGTCGTAGAAAAGGAGATGACTTATTAGCAGAGTTACTTGAAGTTCACAGTTTGGTAATCAAGACTTACACAACTCAATAATACTCAGGAATCGTTAGATAGCTTATATTACAATGTTAAAGTTGGTAGATATAAATTAAAAATGTTAAGTAAGATACATAATATTAATAGGGTACAAAAATTAAGCCTTGCCCATAGTGAAGCCATAGGCAAGGGATGTGAAAACTAAATAGACCAAATTAAAACTCCAAAGTAAGTTTCTAAAGTACAGAGATGTCTACACTCCACAGTATTTGTGAGTAACAGGCCTCAAACCAATTATCTAAATTCAAAGTGAAATCTCCCGATGGAGCATTGACATGTGAAACAAACAACCACACTAAGAAATAAATTAGCTCACCGAGCTAGTTAACATATATATTTTAAATGAGACTTTGAGGTCTCCCGAAAATTTCAATAAAATGGGAAATAACCAATTTAAGGAAAACTATGATTACAGCAAAATTTACCAAAGAATTACCTACATAAAAATTCAAAAAAATATAACACCCAACACGGGCTTACCGAATGTACATTTTCAATATATTCAGCTGAACAAATTGTTACAAATTGTGTACATACCAAATATTGTTGATTATTTTACATAAATTTTATGTCCAACAAACTAAGAGGCCCGGAAAGGTACTGGTCTACTGGTTGTTTTTTTTTATCTGTCAAAAAACTTGCTGACACTGGAACTGTGAGCCCTGCTTGTCAAAGCGGGATGGTTATCACGTAGGACTGGATGAATATTTAACACCAAGAATGCTTCTGAGTTATGTGCTTCTCATATAAGCATAGTAATTTCGGGTACCAGAAATTTACAGTGGTTTTAGCTACCACAAAAAGTTGTTAGCCAATATCGGCCCAATGAATTTACTTATGCTGGGGTCTTCAGCCTACCCAGTTTTCCCTATAATTGGAAAAAAACACTCGAGTTAGTTCAGACTGGCTCAAATCGAACAAGTTTTCTTGAAAGTATTAGAATTTTCTTACCTATAATTGGGGATCCTACCGTTATCACCGTCAAGAGTAAAATGGCCGTTTCTGTCTTTCTGACAATGCTACCGACAGCGACTACAGCAAAACTCTCACACAAGAGTTTTTAAGACGATTTCTTTATCAAATTTTTGACGGTTTCGCCTCTGGTAAGTAGGTGGCGCGGCTATTACTACTTAAATATATTAATTAATTTGGAATACTACTCGATATGAGAGTTCCAACGAAATCAGTAAAATATTAATGCTACACTTCCAAAACGCCAATGCTATCTGGTGCCGTAGTATGAACCTTGGATTCCAAGTATCTCCATGGAAAAAAAATCTAATGGTGTTAGATGTGGTGACCGAGGTGGCCATTCTATAGGACCTCGCCGACCGATGTATCTACCTCGATATTCTCCATCCAGGTAACGTCTCACTGCACCATAATAATATGCAGGAGCATCATCTTTTTGAAATTTAATTCCCAGATGGCCGAATTCATCTGGATCATCTTCCAGAATTTCAAGAATTAACGGCTCAATTGCATTTTGTAACATCTCCAGATACACTTTACCGCTTAAACTTGAATTTATGAAGACAGGTCCAACTATGTGGTTTCCCAAAATACCTGCCCAAAAATTGACTTTTCCTGGAAATTGGGTATGTTGTTCACGAAAGGTGTGAGGATTTGTGTCACCTCAATACCTTACATTTTGTGTATTCACATTTCCATTGAGGCAAAAAGTACTTTCGTCACTGAAACAAATTGTTTTTGTGTAATGTGGGTTTTGACTAATTTTATTTGTCATACATTCACAGAAATCGAGTCTTCTGTCGGGGTGGTCATCCGAAAGGTGGTGCACCATTTTTAACTTTTATGGATGAAATTTATTTTTAGCTAACGCTTTTTGTACTGTACTTTTACTTACTTCACAGATAGACGCAACTTTAGTTGAAAAGGAAGTAAGGTTTACTACCTTTTTAGCAAATATATCAATTTTTTTATCATCACTAAATGTTGGTCGACCAGATCGTTTGGCATCTTGAACACTACCTGTTGCTTCAAATTTGTGTAGAAGCTCCCTCAAATGAGTTCTCGAAATAGGGCGATCTGGGTATCTCTCAATAAATAAACGTTCCGCTTCATGGAGATTCTTTCTAGATTCACCAATTATTAAGATAGCTGCTACTTTGTCGGCTTGAGTACGTACCATTTTGCCTATGTAAACTCTTAAACCTCTCGTTAAACAATAATAAAATTAGAGATTTAAGCTATTTAGAAAAACTTTGCAAATAAACAAATACTATTGGGCGGAGTAGAATTCAATGAGACCTCTGGCGGAAAAAATTGTAACTGGCGCAACGAGTAAAGTAATTCGCTTTGCATTGCTTTTGTATCACATGCAAGTCAACGTAATTACCGCAAATTCATAGTTTATTCATTTAATTTTGTGTCAGTGACAAGTTTAAAACTAAATTCTTCTATTTAACTCAACTGTCATTATTTTTGAGGTAAAATTCTTATCTAATCAGAAATATTATGGAAGAGGTTATGTTATTCTATTTTTTGTTTTCATTGCAGATCAAAGAGAAAATAAGTCGGTATTAAAGATTTAAAATATTACTCAATACAAACCTAATTTCCCTGCAACTTTTGTAGATATAATTATATCAAAAAGGAAATAAAAACACGAAATCAGGCCTAAAATTGAACAGTTAATTGAACGTTTGATGTACTTTCCGCAAATATCAACCATACCTATTATTCCAAAAATAGAAATATTAGGAGTCAAAACTCAGTATAACAACACAAAATACTTAAGCACAATCAAAGAAAAAGCAAAAGTTTCACAAAACACACACTGAAAGTAACTAAAACAGCAAAATAAAACTACTTAAATATCAAAGGGCTTATACGGCAGCTGATTTGTTTTACTCGTTGCTAAGATGATATTGACATTTGAGAACGCCATCTATCAAATTCTACTTTTCCCAATTAAATTAAAAACGTCAATTTTTTTGACAACTAACCAGAGGCGGAATGAAAAATCTTCAATATTTAAATGTGAAATAATGATTTTGGTATTTCTTCAATTCATCCGTCAAAATTAGTTTAAGCCCAAACAAAATTGATATAGCTATGTAGCTAATGTCAATGCCTTCCAAACGAGATATCACTTGCCATAAGGTCCTATTGGCCAGAGTGGCACTGTGACGTCATCTATTACTATTACGTCTCCTGATACCATTCGTAGAGAAGTTTACAACACTTTATTTCCACCTTCCAAATTTTATTAATGTAAGCGAGTCATACTTCCATTATTTGATAAGACAAAGTTAGAGTTATCTATGAAGTGTTTTAATTTTCGACCTCTAGCATCTATTTTGTGTGAGCCCCAGGAGTAGTGATGTCCATTGAAGTCTCCCAGAATAATGCGGGGATTAGGTATTTGATTGAGAAGCATTTCCAATTCGTTTTCCTCCAACACAACATCTGAAGGTAGGTATAGGTTGCATATATGTATTTTTGGTTGCTCTATTCGTACAGCTATTGCTTCAAGGTTTGTTTGGAGATTTAGTGGTGATGTTTTTAAATTAGATTTTATATGAATTGCAACTCCCCCACTTGCTCTGTTTCTGCTGCGATTTTTAAAAAAGTTTGTGTGTGTTTTGTCTTTTTTGAAGTGCTTTTCTTGAAGTGCTATGATGTCTGGTGCGTATTCGGATAATAATAACTTAAGCATATTTAGATGGATAAAATATCCATTTAAATTCCACTGTAGTATAAAATTGAAGATTAATTTTAGGTTTCAGAAGTGCTGACTTACAATATATTATATACTTATACAATATATACTATACAATATATACTTGACGCCTAAAACTTGAAATGTGTGTGTATGCGGAATTGTAGGGCATACGTTGGATAAGACTATTCTTTCCGAGGGAGTTAATAGTCTTCTAGCTTCGATTTTTTCTCCATTTACGGTAATTTCTCCTTGACCTTGTAGGAAATTGTCGACACAATTTTTGTTCGAAAGATAGACGCATACTCTGTTGTTTGATATCCTTGAGGAAAAAAGTATGTTTTTTGGTTCTACGAGTGGTCCCAGTTGAAGAAGATAGTCCTGAAGTTTTGCTCCGTTAATGGCGTTGAAAATAATTGCTTGATCTTTAGCAGGATATTTTATCGTGGTTTGACTTAAAACGTTGGAATATGATTTGTGCATTGTGTTGGTAGCGTTTGTAGAATTTTCGGATGGTGGATCAAGTCCACAGTTATCAGGTTCCATTTTCGTTTGATTTATAACAAGTTTTCATAGTATATATTTATGTGTATAATATGAAATGTAAGTACTCACAGTTTTATTAATTTATCACTACCGGTTTTTGCACAGGTAATCAAAAGCAGATTGGAAACCAACAAATTAGTTTGTCGATATATACGTCCGTTCTGTTTCGCTGTCAGAACAGTACAGTCAGTACAGTCCCTTCTTTTGATGATGGTTCGAAGTCAAAGTTAGGAGTTGGCTGTGCCGTATACATCCAGAACTATAAAGAATCGCTAATGTTTAGGTTGAATCAGCATTGTTCCATATACTCCGCAGAACTATTTGCAATATACCAAGCTCTCGAATGGGCCGTTAAGAGACAAATCACTAATCAGCAAATTGTAATAATGTCTGATTCAAAGTCTGCATTATCTGCTTTAAAAAACTCACATAATCAGCTTCACAAGAATGGAAGTAATTGAAAGAATTTTAGAGAATCAACTAAAATTACATGGAATAAATAGTCCTGTTTGGTTCATTTGGGTAAAGGGGCACGCTGGCAATTTTGGCAACATTAGAGCAGATTATTTCGCTGAAGAAGCGACCTTGAAAGGTACAGAATCCAACTAGTTATATAGAACAGATCTTACAGCAGCACGCAGACAATGTCTAAAGCAAAACTGGGATATTGAATGGTATACCTTCTGTAATCGAAGCAATAACCTTCATACTAAAATCCATCCTACTTTACCAATTGAGTCTTTTGCTGCAAGAAGTCACCCCAATAGAAACATCTACACCAAGTTCGTCAGATGTATTTTCAATCATGCCACCGTAAATGCGTACCTGTACAGATTTAAACTAAGTGAAACGGAATTATGTGACTGCGACGGCAATATTGATGACATCAATCACTGGATGTTTGGCTGTTTACATAATGACAATGCAGTTAAGTATTTGACAGAATCCCTCGCAAAAGAAAAGATTCCGCTCCCTCAGAATCAAGCTAGCGTTCTGTATCTCTCTCGACGTAGTCCTAGGCTAAGCCAAATGATATGGGAGTTTTTAAAAAGGACAAAAAGAAGAATTTAGTATCGGATGTCAGTGTCAGTGTATATCTGTTCAGTCTTGTTCCTCGTGTCTATCCCTATGTTATATATTTTACCTTCTTTCCGTTGCCCGTTTTGTGTGTTGCAAAGTCGCTATGAAAGGCACCTTAGCGTGAAAAATAACCCTGTATAATCCTGTTGTAAGTTTCCATAACCAAGTAACCATCATTAAAGTTGATTAGTGCCTTGAATGGAGAATACTTGCCTGGTCAATGCAGTGTTTAGAATATACTTATCTTGTACAATCTAAGTACCATACCTAACCTACTATGCTGATTATTGTAACAAACAGTGCAACAGTACAATAAATTCGTGGCTAAATGGATCAAGCTGTCCAAAGCCAAAAAAAAAAAAAAAACAGTACTCTCACATTATTTTCTTTTTTTCTTTTTATTATTAAATGGTCTTATTGGTTAAATTTACTATTATTAAAATATGTTATATGTCATATGATATTTAAGAGATTCTATTGTCTTTTGATATTTTTCCTTTTAATATGTATAAATGAAGTTCATGCATGACACTTCATTTAATTTGAATCTGCCGCCACCTGTTGGGCGCGCGTTAACTTTGACAGATCGGATAAATCGAATCTGTGGTGAAAATAGAAAATAGAGGTTATGTGTCATTTCATGTTGTGCACATAAAATAAGATTGATAATTGATAATTAGTAATAATAGAATAAAGGCAGAAATAGTGTGAAACAATAGCTTTAAATGTTGTTTCTCTTTTTAGGTAAGATTTGTAGTATAGTTTTGTAGCGTAAAACATAAAATGTAATTCCGTTCTGAATTTGATAAAATGTTCTCTTTTTAGAGCAACTCATTTTGGTTTTTGTTCAGACGTCCCAAGTTACTAATAAACCATATTATATATGTATTATATTTGTTGAAAGATATAAAATTAATACTTAGTCATAAGCTCGTGCACGACCACATCTGGTTTTAGCGAGCATGTACGACAAATGTTTGTTTGTTTTTTCTAAAATAGTGTTATGAATAAAGATTATTATGAAAAAAAAAGTGTAGCCGTTCAAAAGATACGAGAGAGGAGGGGACTTTTGACTAGCACTGTATATCGAAAACTGACAATGTATTCGTCAGTCAGATGACGGGGTGACGCTTCTTGAAGTGAGTTTGTGGACTATTTTCAATTCTTGTCTTAAATTTGGCTGGTAATGGAAAAAATTGTATATACACCATGGTGGAGAAGACATTTATCAGCCTCGCCCCTTATTTGGCGAGGAGACTTGCCCCAAATTTTGTGCTCGGTCAATAATAATAGTCTTGACCACCTTGGTGTATAATATACTATTTTCCACTTCTTCAAATTTTTTTATTCAATTCAACTAATAATTTTCAACCTTTTTCACTGTGATCACTATAGAAAAATAGGATAATTTTTAAAAAAATTCGAGAATATGATGTTTATCACATTGGAAACAAATCCAGAGATATACAGGGTGTAACAAAAAGGCAGGTCATAAATCATACCACATATTTTGGGGCTAAAAATAACTCGATCCAACCCAAGTTACCCTAGTACAAATGTGCATGCGAAAAAAGTTATAACCCTTCGAAGTTACCAAATGAAAATAGATTTTTTCAAATATCTCGACAGTTGTTCGACATATTATGAAGAAAGTTGACAAGTGGCTTTCTTATGATAAGAGCATCATCTTAAAAAAAAATTGAGAAATTATTGCACCCCGTTAAAAATGTATGGGAGTTGAGATCCCCTAAGCCTCCCAAAATTTTTGTGTACGTTACAATTTAATGCTTATTGTGGCACCATTATTCAGACACATTATTTTTGAAACTTTTTTGCCCCTTGGCACTTTTTACAATTATCACTTTTTATCGAGATACGGCATATTTTTCACGAGATTTTTCATTAGGCTTCAAAAATTTCGAGTAGCAAAAATGAAAGTGAATTAAAATGAATTTTTTCGAGGGTCCCAAATTTTTAATTAAATCTTATTTATTTACAAATGTGTAGTTTTTATTAGATGTTCGAAATGGCCCCCATTTTCTTGAATACACAATCGGCACCGTTTTACTAACGAAAACCGAATATTCTGGAAAATCAATGGCTTCTGACGATAGGTATCTAATTGCCGCCTCAAGGATTCTATTCCTCAGTTGTTGTTCGCTCATAATTTCTACAGCATACACATCGTTCTTCATGCAACCCCAGACGCTAAAGTCGATAGGGTTCAGATCTGGACCTCTGGGTGACCAAGCAATGGGTGCATCAGGACCCCTTCCAATCCAGCGTCCAGGATATTGCTCGCAAAGATGTTGCCTAACTTGGTTAGTGTAATGTGCTGGAGCACCATCATGTAAGTACCACATATTTTGCCTTATTCTGAGATCAACCCCTTCCAAGTACTCTGGTAATTCGTTTTGTAAAAATTGCAAATAATTTTTACCGTTTAATTTGTTTGGAAGAAATACTGGCCCTATTAGATTGTTGTCCACAATTCCTAGCCAAATATTGACTTTGAACATTCTTTGGTGATGAGTGACTTTTTTCCATGAGGATTTTCTTCGGCCCAGATGTGTTCGTTATGGTGATTCGAATGCCATTTCTGTTGAAGGTGGCTTTGTCAGTAAATAAAATATGGTTAATGAAGTTGGCATTCCGAGTGTTTTCCGACAGCAACCAATCGCAAAATCCCATTCTTTAAGGATAATCTTCATCTAGCAACTCTTGAACGGTTGTTAAATGATAAGGATGAAGCTGCTGTTTCTCTATTCCTCTCCAAACCATCATGTTAGACAGATCTAATTGCGCAGCTAATACTCCTGTACTACTTTGAGGGGTTTCTTTAATTGCATCCAAAATCTCCCCATCGTCTGCATCCACTTTCGGACGACCACTATTACCAGCAAGTTGTGGTCGTAATGTACCTGTTTCCCGTAAACGACGATCAATGGAGAGAAATAATCGACGACCTGGTGTATTTCGATTGGGATATTTTTCTGCATAAAACCTTGCAGCTGCTGCGCTATTTCCCCGGCATTCACCTGTGTTATCAAAATTATCGATAAGTATCTTAAATCTTAATTCAACATGACGAAAAATGCATATCTGCCATTTCTGAAAACGTGCATTCCATTGTTATTAGAAAAGTTAGTTCCTCTTAAACACTCAAAAGTTGAAAGCTTCAAATGTATTATTGACAATAAAATTGTTGATATAATGTCTAATTGTATCCTTAGTAACAACGGTTGTTTACTAAATAATAATACACAGTTTTTGAAGCCTAATGAAAAATAGGCCGTATCTCGATTAAAACTGATAATTGTAAAAAGTGCCAAGGGGCAAAAAAGTTACAAAAATAATGTGTCTGAATAATGGTGCCACAATAAGCATTAAATTGTAACGTACACAAAAATTTTGGAGGGTTTAGGGGATCTCGACTCCCATAAATTTTTAACGGGGTGCAATAATTTCTCAATTTTTTCCAAGATGATGCTCTTATCATAAGAAAGCCACTTGTCAACTTTCATTATAATATGTCGAACAACTGTCGAGTTATTTGAGAAAATCTACTTTCATTTGGTTACTTCGGAGGGTTATAACTTTTTTCGCGTGCACATTTGTACTAGGGTAACTTGGGTTGGATCGAGTTATTTTTAGCCCCAGAATAAGTGGTATGATTTATGACCTGCCTTTTTGTTACACCCTGTATATAGTTGAAAAGTGAGTTTTTTATTTTCCAATTATTCACTCTTCCGTCTTTGAGGTGAATGGCCGGAATTTCTTGGCGTTTCGCAAAATGGCCTCAATGTTAGCAGGTTGTGAGGCAGTGGAAATTCTTAAAATGTTGTCAACTTCAACTTGCTGAATGTAGATTCACACACATGTTGATGCAAAAATACACAAAAGTTTGGGCAATAAATGAAACTGAAAAAGTTGAAGACAGAATTGTGAGCTGAATAACTTGTGTAGCAGGAAGTCAAACATCCACCAAAATTACTTATAATCTCCAGATCTTTTATCATTACCCCAGTATAATGCGGTGAGTTTATCTTGGTGGCGAAAGTAGTTGCCAAAAGATAAACAAAACTATAATTCCACTTCATGTTACTTGAGGTATTTTGGAGAGACTCGAACAAGCTCTAGACTTAATGCAATTTCATATCTCAACAAAACTAACAGTCTTAGTCACGTTACACGTATTAGGTACTCGAATATATGAAATGTAGCTTCAAATTAGTTGGGTGATTTGTGTCTGTCTATCAGCCGTATCAAAGCTGTGTAATATTCATCTTTCCAGTCACACGGGTCAACAAAGATCCACCTTTTTCAGAGTTGGGTATGAAAGGATTTATATGAAAGTAGTTTTTTTTAGTGGTGAACCGTTTTACCTATTCAAAGCACGCCTTTTAGCATGTTTAAGGGCCGGTTTTACAAGAGACATTTATACCAGGTATAAATAAATTATCAATTTTTCAATAATTCGTTATTGTAGGTTCAACTACTTCGAAACCTTAGATGACGATGAGTTTGTG
>CAJUYH010006364.1:0-20320 GCA_910591685.1 Galerucella tenella | reverse complement strand
TTACACCCAGAAATTGATTGGTGGATAGATACATTAAAAAAGATTCCGAATTTCCATTTTAAGCGAAAATAGTTTATTGTTGTAATATTTACGGATGCCTAGACAATCGGTTGGGGTGCATGGTTTTTGGACTATAGAACAACAAAATTGGCACATTAACCATTTGGAATGAATAGCAGCGTATTAGGAATTGACATGTTCTGCTCTTAATAAAACTAACTGTCGCATTTTGCTAAGATTAGATAATACCACTGCAATCTCTAATATAAACCGCTTGGGCGGTGTTAAACACAGACATTTTAATTCAGTCACATCACAAATCTGGGATTGGTGCAAGGAGCTAAATATAAATATTTTTGCATCATACATCAATACAAAAGACAACATACAAGCTGACAAAGAATCGAGGTCTACATCGATCGAAACTGAGTACGCTTTATGTGGAAAAAAGTACATCAAAGTCATGAACAAGTTTGGTACACCAGAATTTGATTTATGTGCCTCAAAATTGAATACCAAATGTGAAAAATATGTATCATAGCACAAAGATCCCGATTCTTTTGCAGAGAAGCCTTTACAATCCCATGGTACGATATATATTTTTATGCTTTTCCACCTTTTTCCTTGATTCCACAAGTGTTAAACATAATAATACCAGATAATGCAACAGGTATATTAATTGTACCATACTGGCCTTGGCAAGCGTGGTATCCATGGAATTTGTTCAGACAGAGCTTGAAAATGGAGTTTCCTACATCAGCCTTAACACACATAAATCCGCTTTCATTTTCAGAGGAACAGTATCTATTAATTAAAAGATTTCTGAAAGGGATCTTTAAAACAAAACCAATTTTTACAAAATACAAAATAACGTGGGATCCAAGTATCGAAATAGCTTACTTGGACACTCAAAAAACAGCACCTTTATCATTACAGAAATTAACATTAAAACTAAGCAACCTTACTTGCTCTCATAATAGCACAAAGGATTCAAACCCTAACTAAAATAAAAATCAATAATATAAAGGTTTATCAAAATGGAAGTAATTTAGTACAATAAATCTGTCATCTTGAGCGGTAGTTACCCGTATTCTACCACTACCAGGACTCCTTGTGTTTCTTCCAGTATCCCCAAAAAGGTTGTAACACCCTTTGAATGGTAGAACGACTAACATTGAGTAATCGAGCCACATATCTTGGCTTCGACCATCTTCCACAAGAGCTACTGCTTTAGCACAATCTTCAGCACTTAAAACCATAATTAAGACTTTAAAATTGTCAACGTTGATGACAATATTAACATTAACAAAAAATTGCCTAGCAACCGCCCAACAATTGAAAACACATAAGCTCCTTTCGAATCGCATGAATGAAATATGGAACTTTTGAATTTGAATTTTCCAAAATGTTCTTTTTTTATGTAAAACGAGAAAATACACATGTATTCCAACTTTTTGTATTTAGAAGGAAGTCCTTTGTTGATAAAGAATACAAAATATAATTTAAAAACCAAAATAATAACCAAATTAAGCCAATTTTGAAAAAATAATAGGTGGCCCGTTTTTTCTGCACCTGAGTGTATATTATTTTTATTAAATTTCCCATCTTTTCAAGTTGATGTGTTATTTTATTTGATTTTATTTTTGTTTTGTGGTTCTTGATGTATAATCTCACAATTATTATTAAACATATCCTAAGAGGATCACACTTTCTTCATGCGTGACCACTTTCTATTATTTTTTATTTTTCATTTTTTTTTTATTTTGATATCAAACTACATCAACCACTAAGGGTTATTAGCAGTGGGACAATACAAGAAACAAGGTTTTAGTTAGCAATAAAATACAATACAATACATACAGTTATGTGATAGGTACCTTAAATTTTAGAGCAAAGATTAGTTTGGTTAAGGAACCCTAATACGTTTTCTATGTTGTGATTTTTGTTTAGTATGTTCTCTAACGAACCTTTAATACCGTGAAGTTCTCTTTGTAATTTAAATTTAGGACACTGCACTAATATATGTGATACACTTATTTCTATTAGATCGTTGCTTCAAACATCTACAGTGTGTTATGTATTGGAAACCAGATGTGAAGTATAATTAATGGATTAAACGACTTACCTTAAGGAAGTTGAATCCAAATTATACGAGCATCTGGTTTCCAATACATATAAACTCCCTCCCAACTCTAGTCTACCATAGGTATAGATTATCCCATTGGATTTATACGATCTAAACACAACTAATAATAAGGGGTTAAGGGACGACGAGATACGACAGAGGTACCTAGAAAGACTGGAGCGCTATTCTGTACGCGGCATTGACAGTCGTCGGTATCGGTATTCTAGCAACAGCCATCGGTTGCGCTGCCGACGGGGCTAATATAACGCTATTCTGTATGCAACTGCTTTCGACGCTCGGAATTGCAACCAAAAATTATCGGCATAGAAGTGACGTCACTCGATTCGGTACATGTGGCCAATGAGCGATGAGGGAAACTGTCAAATTTGTAAACAAACAAAAGTTTAGAGATTAACTGGGTAAATTATTCCTCAGGAAATAGCACAAAAAATGAAGAAGAAGATTAAAGGTTATATTTTGGTTCCGTTGGAAAGTAGGGTTATATAATTAGATAATAGATAGTGATAGTGACATATTTTTTATCTGTTAGCATAAACGATACAATTCATGTTTATATTAACATTAACAACTTCAAAAACTCGAAATTAAGAGTCAACTAGCATTGAAGAATTGATCTGGCGTTAACATATATCTCTTTTCTTTAAGTTTCAAAGGAAGGATAAGAACAGATATTAATTATTTTAAAGGAGTTTCTTGCTCTATCAAAACTCAGCGTTATAATACCGCTCAGAGGGATCATTTGATTCAGTACATTCAAATTTTACTGAAGGGAAATTTTGTGTAAAAGATGGGAAGGACTTATAAAACACTAGATTAGACACTATACACAATATAGTTATTCTTCAAGTATTAAAAAGTCACTTAAATAATCCGTAATTCCAGCCAAACATCAACAAATAATGAAAATTTCCTTTCAACGGAAATCGATAACGGTTACCGTGGGGCTCATTAGATCACGGTAGACATACCGATTCTCATCGACTCGAATTCGCGATATCGGCGGTCAAAAGGTATACAGAATGCCGCACATGCGACTTACCGACGGCTGTCGATAACTGAGTCTTACCGATACCGATTTCTCTCCGAAATGAGTTACAGAATAGCGCTCCTGGATAGCCGGGCAATACAGGGTGAGAAAAATTTATTTCTTTTAACGTTGTGGACATTTTGTAGATGATTAATATACTACAGTGTGTTATATATTGGAAACCAGATGCTCGTATAATTTGGATTCAACTTCCTTAAGGTAAGTCGTTTAATCCATTAAATATACTTCCTTCCAATATAATTTTCATTGAGGTATGCCAAGGTAATTAATTCAAGACTAAAAAGCACAGAAGGTAGTCGTTACTTCATCCGATATTTTGTTTTCTTTTGGTGCAGCCCAACTAGCAAAATGGAATTCTAAGAGGACTGAATTGTTGTATAACAGTTGAATAGCGTTGTTTTGAGGACTTTTTGTTTTTATTAAGCCTTTTGTTGCGATAATTTTGTTTGAAAAAAAAGTTGTATTAAATGATTCTATTACACGATCATTTCTTTTAAAATGATATACCTAATACATTATAAGCGAGTTCATACAATATCAAAAATATCATTTTATAAGACATTTTATACCTTTTGTATATATCATATTATACTATATTATATTCTGTATATAACTAACAGCTACAACATTATAAAATAGTTACTTGAGCTTGTCTCATTGAAGCTGTATAATGTTGTATAATAAATATTCTATAGCATTCAATTGCGTTGCATTATAAAACACTTTTTAGTTGAATGGTGCCTAAATACTTATTCTTCGTTATAAAACAGTTATCGTATTCCATCAAATTTACAATAAATTATTGTTCAATGCATTTTTTGGGATGAAACTGTTGTTTTATAATTATAATTTCCACTAACGATGTCCGCCCAAGCGGCCCAAGTCGTTTTGATAAGTCTCCATTTCTACAATTGAAATGTATAAGGCACGTTCAAGTTGAAATATAATGTGGTTCTGATATTTTTCACTAAAAAATGAAATGCTCTTATAAACTGCTAGATGACAAAATGTGTCCGTTGTGCTCGAAATAACATATATTGCATTGTACAACTATTTTGTGAGACCTTCATAGTGCCGCTTCAATCCTATTTTATAGATGTGACTACATGACACCATTAAATCATTTCATAGAAGCTGTATAAATGATTATAAAACAGTCATATAAGAGTTGTATATACTTTCAATAGAACTGTTACACAATCAAACAGTTGAATAAAAATGAACCCTTTTCAGTTGTATAAGGATCATTCAATTGTTTTGTACACCGTTATAAGAATTTTAGTATCCTATAAGATATAATATCTTGTAGCTGTTTATACAAAGCTTATAGAATTCAAATTGCCACTTGGGAGTGATCGGTGAGTAACTTCGATGGTTTTTTTCACCAGGAGTTTGCAGTGTTCCATCTTTGGCATGTGGCTCCATGTTTAATTTGACTCCACTTATCTCGGGACCAAGTGCAACAGTTTTTGATATTCCAAATACTGGTCCAGGTTCAGTTATTAACATTCTAGACCCTAGACTCTTTGCTAGGGTGACTGCTGTTTCATTGCTTACAATACCCTTGTGCTCCGGGACCCAATTAGGAGTTAGTCTATAATGGTTTACCAGGGCTGAGAGGTTTTGTGGGCAGTGCAAGGTTTTATTGCTGCCTGGCTATCTAAGAAGGACGGAGATGTACACGACAGTGAATTGTAATCAAACACCAGTGGTACTGGAATCGTGTGCCTGAGCAGAACCACAGCAAACTATTCACCGGAATAATAAACCTGCAGGAGTCAAATAAAGGATGTGACAAAATTATTTAACACTCACTGCACCATTAGGAAGGATGAGAGGTCTTTTAAAAACAATGCGATAAAAATTCCTTCTTTAAAAAAATAACGCACCACCTTAAGATTATAAAGTATATTGTTCTCCTTTTCATTTCTCTTCATTATCAACTAATGTCTATAAGCCCCTAATATGAACTGTTTCTAGCAGTGCTTGAGTTTATCAATATATTTTTCCAAAGATTTTTTTCTCATTTCAGAAATGAAAAAAAAAATAAACCAATATACGCCCAAAAGTGTAAGGCGCGAATCGTGTTTCTTGAAATACTGTTTCTCAAAAAAGCATACCACATCTGCTCATTGGGGAACGACAAAATCGAAATTTTACTCGTGAATATTGTGCGCAAGCCGTACTACTAGGGAGCTACCCAAGAACAGATCAACAACTTGATGTGAATCGTACAACCATTCCACGGGTACAAGAGAAATTCGTCCCCGTCCCAGAATATCGTCCCCGTAAAGTAGGAGAGGGGATAAATGGAGTCACAATACAAATCCAGGATCTATTTTCAAAAATCTCGACTCTTCGACAGCGATTTGTGACGTGTGATATCCTACAAATTCAACTGCGCGCGGTACATGGCATACAAATTAGTGCTGAAACTGTTCAGTTACGCTTGAGAGATTCCAATTCAAGACCTATGATTTCCACTCAGTGTCCTGAATTAACCGTATATCACCAGAGAGAAATACCACGTTCTTCCAGAGAAAACTAGGATTGGATTGAGGCTGACTGGAAACGCGTGTTTTTCAAATATTAGTCCAGATATTGTCTGTACATAGATAGACGTATTTGTGTATTTCTATGTCCCAACAAACGTTATGCCCATTGAAACTTCCCAAACACCACGTTATTTACAGAAGGGTCCATTATGATTTGGGAAAGTATTTCTTGGACAGTGGTCATGAATGTTGGAAGTATGACAGCTGTCAGGTACTCACAAGATATCTTACAAAGGCATGAAGTACCTTTTGCTCCATGTATTGGCGAACATTTCCGGTTGATGCAAAATAACGCCATGTTCCACACGTTGTCAGAAATTACCTGTAAGAGATTGGAATTAATACCACTTATATAATAGCCGACTCGTAGTCCAGACTTAAATCATTTACAGAACTCATGTGAGATCCTCAAAAGGCGATAAAAAGCAAAAAAAAATCCAATTCAATCACCTAAAAAGGTAGGGGATAGGTTGATTCAAATCTGGGAAGAATTGGACCAAAATAAAATAAGGCAGCTTATATGGGTCCTCAATATTTAAGTTTGTTCCGTTTTGTATTCTTCGAATTTTTCTTTTATTTTTCCTAGAATTTTTACCAGTGCCTGAATGACGTTGCACCATAAATAATAATAAAATGTAGAATAATTCTAAAAAAGCTGAATTTTTCATTTTTGTTTTCCAATTTAAACAAAATGGATTTAATAAGTGTTGGGATGTATTATTTTAGGAGATTTCCATAATTGGTATTGAAGTGGATTATGACATGCAGATTCAGCGAACCAGGACCGTAATCAGAAACTATACGGATGAAGAGTTTTTGGTTAAATTTACTGTTTGGATATTTCACCTCGCGGAATCCAGTCATATCACATTGACGATGTTAACTTCGAAAAAATAATCGATCGTGTTTCTTAGACTTCTTATGAACGTTTCCATTCACAAAGGGTATTCAATAGATATTGTGGTACTTATTGCTGAATTCAGTATTGAAAGTACTCAAAAAATCACATCATAATGTACCAGGAGGCCAGATAGGAATGCAGAGTACTGTATCTCGGAAATTATCCGTCGTAGACACTTCCTAAGTAGCATTTGGACGACGATATTAAGAAAGTACACCAGGATTAACGTTCTACTCCGTGTCGAAATTAGTAACTTAGGCAACGACGGCAGTCTATCCATCAGACAACGTTCTCTTTCTGTATGAAGTTTGAACACGACGTTGTTATAACATTTACCCAACTGACTTACCATACTAGTGAATATTTTAGTAATAGGATAAACGCTGTGAAAACATTCTAGAGATAACTTAAGTTCTGTTAAACGTTCTCCCAACTGCTCAGGACCTAACTACCGTAGCGCAGTTTTAAAGTTAAATGTACAACATCTCTGCGTAGTCATTTTTATAACTAACCTTTTTTCAAATATTTCAGAGGACGGGCAGCGATATTTGGATGATAATGTTCCCAGTTTTCAATTTTCGTGACAATACTGTTCGCAAAACTGTTTCATGGAGTATATATGAAAGACGATTGGAAGAAGTTGGATAACTAACTAACCTTACCTTGAAAGTATATATTCACGGGCGCTTCACTAATAAATTTGAACTCATGATAAAACGTGATTTCAAATATACTGCCTCTTATTATCGACAAAAAAAATATTATGATTTTCATGTCCAATATTCAGGCTGAAGATATCGAGATTCGGTTTCCACTAGTCTGTTCATGTATCATTTCACTACATGTTATGGTCATATCACTGCATTCAATTAGAGATTACTGCAATTTCATCTTACTATTATACTCTGTTATTATATTATAGCATAAAACGCGTTCTAGCCACATCACTGATAATCATACAAATAACAGGTGAGCTGTTTTTGATAAAGCAATAAATGCTTCCACCAACGGGACCAAGTTGGTTGAAATCCATTTTGTTGTTTGGGAGCTACAGTTGTTCATTTGGAAAACTATAAATACGTCGAGAAGTGCCTGACAAAAGATACTCAAATGAAGCTTAATTTTGGAAAGCATATATATCTTTGATTAATTAACTAGTAGATTCGGAAATCGTGGTTCAGTTGAACACTTTCTGTATTTTGAAAGTGAAAGATTATTAGATACCAATTGTAAAATTTAAGATAGATGAAATTTGGTTTAGATTAGTTATATAATGATTGTCTTACCTTTAGAATGGAATTTTCCATGTTTTAGCCCTTGAAATTCGACCCTTGTTTGAAGCTTGATTGTAAAAAAATTATTCTGAAAACATTATTCCCTCTTGCATAGATTTGCATGAAAATTTGGGATTAGGCTCATCTCACCCTCTACTTTATAATCTTTATTTAGCTAATGGGTGCTGATTACTTTCAGAGGTGAAAACTTGCCCCTACTGCAAAACATTATAAAATAACATTGGGAACCTTGGCTGAAATTTGGTTTGGATTGGATGAATAATTATTGATTTTTGCCTAAGGATTTTATATTTCAACCCTTGGAAATTAACCCGCGCTAGAGCTTAATATGAAAATGAATTTTTCCTTAAAAAATGATTGATTATAATAGTGAGTCAACCCAGGAATTCAGTTGTATAAAATTTGTAATAAGTTAATTTTGCATCCTCCCAACTTTTAATAACATTGCAAATTGCATAATAGTTATTTACGTAATTAGTGGGATATGGACATTATTATCGCACGCATGTGAAGTTTGCACGAAGAGGCCGTAGGCCGAGTCGTGTAATCACATAAGTGCCTTAATAATTCCTATCACACGTGTTACGTACAAAATTTTATCAACAACTGTTTATTAGTATTATTAACAGTACCTATAATATAAAATTTGAAAAAAATTTCAATCCAACGTATTTTTAATAATATTGACTGCAAACATAAGATACTGTGTATCATATTTTATGACCATAGCAACAAAGACAAACAAGGCTGTGAAAAAAAAATTAGTTATGTCATCAAATTTTCAAAGTTGAATGAACAAAAATCTATAAAAATGAGTTCAAGCGAAGAAAATCTGCTTTCGGAAATTGAAAATGAAGCTTCCACTGTTATTTTAAATATTTAATTCTGGTATTAATATGTTTCTAGATTCTTATGTAATGTAATCAAAAACGCACTAGTGCGGTAATATACGTCATTATGACATTAAATATAGTGTCAAATCGTACCCGTTACATGACAGTTGTAGATAAAGTAATTTGCCAATCGAATAATTGTATATTACGTAACGTGTGTGGTAAGAAGCATCTTACGAACGAATGGAAAGCGGCGAGTGCGTATTTGGGGCTGCTTTCACTGATCTTTTCGTAGAAAAAGTAGGTAACGATCTTATTTGATCATTCGCTTAATTTCCTTGCTAAAGGAGATGTTTCTTTACTTTCAAGAAGTCTTACTATATACTTCAAAGAATTTCATATGAGTTATCATTGGAAAATGCGAAACTTTTCGGTTATTCGACTTTCAATCTTCCAAACTATGCATTTGACGAAAAATAGATAACCAATAACAGGCCATATCTCAGTCCATATTGGCCGAAGAAAGATTATGAGGAAAATGATTATCATTGTTCCATTCGATGCCATATTTGTCGAGTTATTTTCTAGAAGTATTTTGAAAATGTCGATTTTTGCTTCGAGAAACTGCTACTTTCAACCTTGAATTACTGGAAAAATATCAATCTCACGAAAAAGATGTGGGGAGCATTTTTTTCTTAAAATTACTATTTCCATCGATTTCTTCAATTGAAATGTCATAAAAAAATGTCCACTTCTCGAGAGGGAGTGGCAACCACTCCCAAGGTCTAAATGTACAACGGAATTATAAATAAAATGATCATTGGGCCATTTCCTACCTGTATGCGAATTAAAATTGTATTAAGCCAATGAATGTGCGAATTTATTCCAATGACAACTACTATTCACTATCTCTCATTGGTGACATTCTACAATTACAAAGGCAATGAAAAGCTGGACATCCTATTTGTTGGCTGTACGTGGAAGATGAAATCTTCACTACCGGGACAGAAGCGCCCAATAAGGATACCTTCACAAAAGGATTGAGAGAAAAAACTGATGATGACATCTAATCTCCTCACATAAACAATTAGCCCAGTCGAATTAGCTCCAAAACAGGACAAACCAAAAATTTTCAGTTTCTATTTTCCTTCGAAGTTTGTCTTAATTTTGTTTTGCCCAGTGCTCAATACGTGGCGTTATCCACCATATTGACTTTTGAGGTAGATTGTTGTTTATTGAATAACTCGTTTATAATTTCGAATTCACACAAAAATCATTATCGCAGGAGAATGAAGAATTAAATTTCCCACAATTTTGGTTGATATCAATTTTCCCCAGGATCAATATACTCCGTATTAAACCCCAAAAGACGAGGTGAATTTTTGTTTGATTAACTACCCAAGTAACACAATAAGCATCGAAATAGATTCAAAATGGACTTTTGTGTCACTCTTGAAGCTAATAGGCAATTAAAACCGTCCTATAAAGCTTCTACATGTAGCATTCATTACGTAATCGCTGCCTAAAGGGAGCGCGCGGTTTGGCCTTGAAGAAGATTTAAAAGCTTATTAACAATTCAACCTGTAGGCCTAAATAGCCATAATTTTTGTTTTGGATAAATATTAGATTGATATTGGAAATTTATGCTAATAGTCCAGTAAATAAGGGTATCAACCTTGAGAATAGGTCGGGCCGGTGTCATTTTTTTTTAATTTGTAGGTATTGATGTGTACATTAACCTCTCAAAATCTCATATATGGCGGAATGACCGCAAGACCCTGAAAATCGCACTGAAGAGCCCAAAAATCCATTTTCCCAACTATTTTGGTCCATATCTCCCAAAATATGGCACCTAGAGATTTCGGATTTGGACAGAAATGAAGATCAGATCAATGCCTACAAAAATGGTCCCTATCGTTTTCGTCGTCAATTTGGTGGTTTTCGAGATAACGGGCCACAAACGCGCGCCGTATTTTTTACATCTGACCTGGATCTCGGGAGGCGCTCTCAGCTCCTTAATTTCTGAGCGGATGGACAATTTTTCTAATTACTCGGGTAAAAATGCATATTTTTTTATGATTCAAAGTTCATTTGAAAGGAGAAATATGCATCTATAATATCTTGTCACTGGTTTTTTTTTTGGGACCCCAGAATTTTGGGAATTCCCGCCAAAGCAAAATTTTGGTCGATATTTTGACCCCCCTATGAATCTAGTTGTATTTTGTCTATAAAAAGTATTTTGACCGAATCCTTCCGAATAATGGGACTTTGAAGGGTTTCGAAGACACTCCGGGGGATTACATAAACATTTTCTCGCGCATTCCAATAAACCACGTGTTTTCGTCAGGGCGGTTTTTCCGGATTTTCGGAGTTTTCCGAAATTTTATGGAAAATCCCGGAATTTAGGGATAATGGCTCCTTTTATCGGGTTCTGATACACCTCATTCGAAAGCTTATGTTCTCCCCTTGTGAACGGTACTTTTTTTTTCATTTCAACTCTTTTAGTTTTCCGGAAAATCTAGAGAATATCTGCCCCCCTGAAAATCCAAGTTTTTTTTTCATGATTACTTTCTTTTTGTGGTTTGAATTTTTGAGAGTGAGAATTACACCATATTGAAGAGGACATTCTGACCTTTACGTCAATATATATATATCAAGTACTTTCACGCGTGTATATCAAAACAATTTGTTTGAAAACTTTCCCCAAATAACTGTATTTTTCTTGTATTCTACGCGATCACCGGGTGCGCACCCACGAGGCGTGTATGTATAGTATCATACACGCCTTCGCTATAGTGCGTATACTCACGTTGGCTTCAATGCTTTCTGCTCTTTTGTTTACAAAAAATCTGTCTTAAGGCTATTCAATTGATTATTTTGAAAGGTTGATTTATTTATTTATTTCTCTTGAATTTTTTAATCAAGAAATAAGTGTAAAAAAAACGAGAAAAAACGAGAAAAACAAGAAAAAAATAATAGTGAGGTTTTTTTTGTGAATTTTTGGATTCTTTGGTGTCCAAGGTAAGGTTTCATGTCTGCTATCTCATGTCAATGATTATTTATTTACTACTAAAGAGAAAAAAGTTTAATGTTCTGTTATTGTTTTCTAGTTTTGTTACAGAAGATGGAAGTCGAAAGGAATTCTAGTTCGGGGGTGTGCTTCATTTGTGATGGAGATCTGACTGAAGATGTTCTTACGGTCACCCGAGAGCTGCAAACTTTAATCGATGTGAGCAAGATAAGGCAAGACAACCACCATCTGTTCCTGCAAAAGCAATCGGCTCTACAAATGCATCGAAAGTGTAGGCTCAAATATTCGGCAATGAATAATGGCAAGCTGAATTACCCGAACAGTCACTTCGTCCAGGACTCAACGAAAAGATTTGATCCTCTTCAAAGTCCGAAGAGAAAGAAGAGGCGTGAGAGCCCAGCCTTTGATTTTCGGGCCAATTGTCTGTTCTGTGGGCTGCCAGCCTCCATTGAACACACTCGAAAACTTGTCGGTGTAAAATGGGCTGTACCACGCTATGTTCATGTAAGAGAGCAGGACTGAAGTGCTCGATTATTTGTGGTTCATGTCATTCAGGCCCGTGTTCTAATTACAAGGATGAGGATGAAGATGTGATTGTATCAGCTGATCAAGCAGAGGGAGGAGCAGAAATTGGTGGAGGTGAAGATAGAGAGCTAGAGGAGCAAGAGGAAGAAACAGAAGGCATGGATGGAGAGGGGGTTGATGATGTCGGCCAGCAACATCCATCTGAGATAAATGTGTTGGAATGGTGATGGATAGATGTCTAATTGTTCATGTATGTTCCAATTCTCATATACTTTAAAAAATAAATCTTATTTTTCAAAAACTTTTTTGCCGAATTATTGAAAATGACTTGCCAAAAATTGGCAGACCTCTAGGCTACATTGCCGAAGACCTAAGAGCTCCAAGGATCAGGCCGAGAGTACAAAACAGCGTTCTCAACTCCAAAAATTTTCAGGAAACAGATAGTTATTGGGGGCACCTTCATTGCCGGGATAATCACGTGAGGAGGGAGAAAACTAGTGGCGCCATCTACGATTGACCCTCGAAGTTCAAAAAATCAAGATACGTGTATATCCAGTCCCCTTGGCTCACACATTGGCTGAGAAAATCCCGTATTTTTATTTTCCAAGCATGATAATTTTCGCGACCCCTTTTTTGCAATAAATATTGGGTTAGCGAAAAAAACCATGGGGACCATTTTTGTAGGTATTGAACTGCTCGTCATTTCTATCAAAACCGCAAATCTCTAAGTGCCATATTTTGGAAGATATCGGCCAAAAACGTTTTTGGGCTCCGAGGGCCATTTTCCGGGCCTTGCGGGCATTTCTCCATATATGAGATTTTGAGAGGTGAATGTAGCCATCAATACCTGCAAATTAAAAAAAAATGGCATCGGCCCGACCTATTTTCAAGGTTTGGCCTTGTTCTGGACTACCGTTACTGGACTATAACAGTTATGTAAGTGTTCACAAAAACAAACATCGTCAACTGTGATGGCAGATCTTCCCGTCAATATATATTATGACAATTATTATTGTGTTTGAAACTGGAAAACATCATTGTGAACCATTAGAAATCTCTGCAAACCTTCATTTTCTGTGAAATGTGAATGAAATACTTCCTGAAAACAGAGGGGCCAGTGATAACTGTGAGCAAAATATACTTTATAAATTTAATTGCTTCATTATGAATTACGGTGTTGTCATATTCAATTTAGATACCTATCAATGAATTATATACATCCAATTGAAATTTAAGTTTTTCATAGTATTTTTAGTTGGATTGATTGATAATATTATATATGTGATGGATTGAATTGCTTTATCTTTCCCAGATTTTCTGAAATTTGTATCCCAGTTTGAAAACAAATAATGTTCTGAACCAGATTATTTGCATATTCTATTTATAAAAATAGTATCATATATCTATCAATATATAAATATACAAACTATGGCAACATTGCTCATTATCGTGAGCAAACTGTTCGGCCATGTCTTTATTGTATTTAACAAGAAGAAGAAGAAAACTAGATAGCTGTTTGTATTGCTTTGTGAAAGCTTTCAGAATTATAAAGTTGAAAAAAGAAAGATTATTGTGAGGTTATGTTTTGAGTAATAGATTGTTTTATAGGTCATATTTTATAATTATTTCGTAATAAAAAATAAACACCTTTAAAGTTATTGGGACCTTAAAAAATGAAGAGGACATTTTGTGTGCTGCTCCTGAGGCATGGGATGAGAACAACAGCAACAACAAATTTTCCACCAGGACGTAGTGGTATAAGCTTATCAAGAAAGAGTCCAACGACAGGGCCAATAGAGAGACGTGGTCCAAGAACCAGGAAGGTGATCTTCTGTGTCTATAGTTATTTCGTTGTAACTTTCAGCTGCGTTACTACTTTTATGTACACGCCTGTAGTACGCACCTATTCGTCCAAATTTCCGCAGTTTTTCAATTTTCCATTAATTTTCATTCCAATCTTTTTCTCCATGTTCTATAATTATTTCTGGAAAATCATGAAACCTTCCAACTGAATTGAGATTCACAATCACATTAAGGTTAGCAATACTGTGGTTTTTTATTTGGAATTAAATTCCATTTAAAGTCCAAATTAATTCCAATACAAAACTCCATAGTATTGCTTATAAATGGCACATATTGAAGCACTTAAAGGCATTTTATGACCACACTAAATTCCAATTTGGCTATTCATTTTTTTGGCATTTTCTAAAGTCGTTACCTCTATTTTTTGGCTACTTCTCATGACTTACTAGCAATCATTGCTACGTGGTTGTAATATTTAGTCTTAAACTAGATAAGACGTCTTTTAAGGAAGGCTGAAATTATTCTATAAAATAATGCTTAGAATATGCTAAAATTTATCATTTTTTATGAATTATATGCTTCAATCTAGCATTATTTGCTTGGTAAATGAAATGTGTTACTTGGGTACTCTTCCATTGCCAATTTTATATGAAAAATTGTTATAAACAAATTTTTTCGAAATTATATTGTCTACAAATTTTTCGTCGGATTGATATTTCTCGACTTATGCCCGAGAAGAGGTGGGGTACAATGTTATCTTTGCATACTACATTAATTCTCAATTTTACACGAACATTTTCTATAACCGAAGATGTTTCGAATTGACTTCCCCACATCAGTGATTCCTATGAATTTTACAGTAGTTTCGATATGAGTGAAATCTTATAATGGGTACCAAACCGATATCCAGTACTCATTCGCAAAAACTGATATAAATATGGATTGATCCAAATACTCCAGAGGAAACTGATGATTCATATTAAGATTGAGGATTTGTAAGGAATTTTATTCTCAAGAAATTTATTCATAACCCTGCTTCGCGTGAAAATGACAATAAACCTGATAATACGATTGTAATATTTTACATTATACAATTTCTATAAGATTCAACCCACCGTCCGCTAAATCGAAATATCGATCCGAAAATTGATACGTACCAGAATTGTAGATAATTTGATTCCAAGCTACTCTTTTTGTTACAATTTTCCGTGTAAAATTGTCAATATACGAGCTGTTAATCCAAAAGAATCCATTTAATTTTAGGGTTTGGATCAGAAAATATCGATCCTAGCGAAAAAATTGATGACTACCAAAATTGTAGAAAGTTTAATTCTAAGCATCTTGTGCTAACCATTTTTTGTGTCACATTGAAGATAAATGAGTTATTCGATAAACAAAAATTAACTCTCAAATTCAAGTTGGCAGATGACGCAACTAATCATTTACCACGTATAATAAAATTTAGACTGCTAGTGACCCTCCCCCAACGAGTTCCGAAGGAATAAATCATTTTTCTGGATCAAATGCTAATCTGAGTGGGCTAGATACAACCAAAGAATGAGGTGTGGAGCACTCGAAATCTTGACTAGATGTACTAAAATAATCAATGAATCAATTACTGTTAATCGAGGTGTTTTCAGACATATCTCTGTCCAAATAGCGGCCTAGGGTCTCACTCCAATGATTCTGTTGCTACAAAGTTCTAAGAATGTATCACCGTTGGTATGTATGCTGTCCTGTATATCTCAATAGAATATGTGAGAGAATATCAATCAAATTTACATTACGTTAATTCAATACCAAAGACATTTCACGAAGTTACTGATTGTGCACTTTATGGAGTATTTCCTCACCTAATCATGCAATATCATAAACAATAATTTTTAAGACGCCAATCAACCTTCTGTTCTACTTGTTTATACCTACCTAATGAATCAGCCACTAATGCGACTTATAATTTCATACACAAGCGGCTTGCCGAAACCGTCAGACGTGGGGTCATTGTAACGTTATCGAATTTTAATTGTCTTATGGAGAATTGTTCATGCAATTGAGTTAATTCCGTACATTACCTTCTTAATGTTCCTCTGTGGTTATTACACTTCAAATTGTTGAAATGAAAGAGAAGGAAGCATCAATGGCTAGGGGAAGAAATATTGTATGTCCATTTTCGTCGAATATGGGAGATGTCGGCGAAGTCTTTATCGTAGCTCTTGTATTGGTAAATTTTGTCAAGCGAGACACAGCTTGTCACAGTCAACTTCCAAGTTGATTTTTTGACATGATCCACTGTAGAAAATCTATGACTAATTTTCAGACAAAACGATTAACAATAAAATATTGAATACAAAATTAACTTAAAAGTGATAAAGTCCCTGAATTCGCGAGAAAAGTGGAACCATATAATTTTTAACGAAATTTAACCACAATATTTCCATAAAGCGTAATTTAGTTCCTTGAATTTTGGTCCCTATCTGACACAACGGAAAATTTTCAATAATATTTTGAAGTTCAAGACTGCCAAAAGATTCTTTTGGGCCCATTCACTGTGAATCATGTCCTTGGTGGATTGTGGAATATTTCTTATATTTTTAATTCAACTTTGCCATAGCATTCCAGCTACCGTTATCAAAAATAATTACGTTTATATAAAATTCGGGTCCTATTTGACACTACGAAAAAATTCGACAGGTAGACAATCAATAATATTATGAAGTTGAAGACTGGTCCATTCACAGTAGATCACATCCTTGGTAAGTTGTGGAATTGAATATTTTTCGCAATTCCTAGACTAAAGTAATGACTGAAGAGTCACTTTTAGACCCAAGGGATATATAGTGCCAGTTAAAATCCCAAGGGATTTGAAGTACAAAAATAAAAACGTATCATAGTAACATTGATATTCATTTGTTCACCTCACAAATAATGCTCCGTACTGTTGTTCATATAGTTTTCTCGCTTTTAGTGGTATTAGTTCTTGAGTTATTTCTTCAGCAACCCCTTCTTCGTTGAATTTTCCACTTTTGTTCACTTTCACTGGTTTCCTCTACGTTCACAATGCGAAGTTTTGACAGTGACTTTGTTTATCATCACCACAGAAACAAACAGCATAAGATGTTCATTCAAATGTGATTAGTATTAATTTTTATTCAAGAATTATTATCTCTCGATTGGAGTGACATTAATCCTCCAGGTGGATTGCTTCCCTCAGGATCCGCTACGCTCCGCCCTCAGGAATCAAACACCACCCGCGAGATTGAATGGGTCACTTTAGTCGCTTGGTGTATAATATACTATTATCTACAACTGTCATGTATCGGAAACAATTTGATATTATTTTCAGTGTCATAATGGAGTATATCACCGCACTAGTGCGATAATCAGAATCAAGAAAAATATTTATTCCATATTATATAGTTCAGGGTACAGATCATTAACTCATTTATTATATTTATTTACAGTGCACTCTCTACAATTATATCAATTAATTTCAAATGCTGACATGCCTAACGCTCTACTTATATTTTTATTTTAAATATTTCCTGATGTCGAAGACATGTCCCAAATTCATTCCAAAATTGTCATTGCTGGTCGTTTTTCAATTCCAACAGAAATTTCGATATAGCCTCCAGCGACATAAATACCCCTCCAGCCAACATATCTTGTTATATCCAAAAGATCTGCCCCAGAATCAGTTAAAAGTGTGGTTGAAGAAATTCGAAAGCAATGTCCAGTATATTCTCTCCATTCTCTTGGATTGGGCACTTCAAGAAATTGGGCAATTAATTTCGATACACTACCAATAGCATTCATACCAATTGGTTGTTTTGTGCATTTTCCAGTCCGGTATTTAGAACGAACAGACTTCAGTATCATTTTAAATAAGATTCAGGGCTTTCTCCATATCTTCTTTACAGTATCTGAAACCAGAGATATTAGTAGTTACACAGTGAATCGTGATGTTCACTTCAGACCGTGGGTCCACTGTATACTCCCATGACACTCGATGTTAAAAAATATATTTTTAGGTAATTTCTCTGAGATTATTTAGATGAAAAATCATACAATTACCTAAGTTAGTGATACTACTAGCTAGCAGTATAATGAATAATATACGTTTAAAACTATATCTATCAAACTAACGAAATAAAACCACCTTAATCCGGTTCTCGTCAAAAAACGTATGCATCACTTGCCCGCGTGTTGAATACTGAGAGAAGCAAAAGACCAACAAACATAAAATATATTAAGCAATAGAAAAGAACACGTTTGTCCGTATGTTGCTGTAGACTCACTGTAGCCTCCTGATCAACTGTTTCCACTATCACCCTATAATATACAAGATGACCCGTTCGAAAAAACAAAGTTCATCACAATTCCGGGAGAATGAAAAATCTGACAACAATGTATATACTTTCATAAAATCGGCCATATCACAAAACACAAACCAAGATGTGTACGAGATAATTCTGGCGTTTCATTATTCAAACTCACTATGTCTCTCACAAGACCATGCAAGTAGATAAAGCAGAGCTTATGCGAATAAGGTATTCATAAAGGCACTTTGCCTTTATATAAGTTTCCATTTTCTTGTAAGCAATGTCACTAATTTTCACGGATTACTTGTTACCAAAAGCGTTTGAGAATCACCTTGTATAGATAATACTTTATTCATCCATGTGCACAAACAATAGAGGAGCTAATTAAACGTTCTAATTGAAACGGGTTTGCAGTCCTAATCCCTTTTGATGTAAACTGGTGTGTTCTTAAATAGCTCTACATCGCAGGATATCATTATTGAGTTGAGATAATTGGGAACAGGTTTACTAATGAACGTCATTTGATAATAATTGTTGGATCATCTCAGAGAGCTTCATTTCGTTGTTAATGGTGACAATGGAGTGATGATAATATTTACAAATGGGATACAAATAGAATATTTTGTGAACGTTAATAATTCTCAATCCTTCTCCCTCCTTTTCCAATCATTTATTTCTCACTGTTCAAACAGTTTCTTCAATCATTTTCTAACTACATTGGTGCACATTTTTGTTCAGACAAATATTGAATGATAATGGTCTGGAAACATAGTGATGAAGGAATGTGTAATTGCAATATCAAATAAAGTAGATGTAAGGAATAATGGTTAAAATGATATCTGGAAAAAAACGCCACAGACCGGACAACAGAAAAAAGTATAACACGGAAAGGAGATTTCAGTGGAATAATTATCATTTGATGAAGTTCCACAAACTTATTTCAAAATTTTGTAGCGAATAAATTGTATATTCTTTTTTTAATTTTTTGGGAAATTAAACCACAATATTTTTAAATTCTTTACTTCAACGTTTCGGTAGCGTTCCAGCTACCGTTGTCAAGAAAAAATAAGTAGAAATTAAGTAATTTTTTATCCCTAACTGACACAACAGAAAAAATTTGACAACTAGACAATCAAAAATTATTTTGAAGTTTAAGACTGCAAAATTTTGTTATCAAATTTTTATTAAGGTCCATTCATAGTAGATCATATCTGTGGCAAATTGTGAAATGAAATATTTCATTTTTTGACATTCCAACGATATGATAGTCTACTAGAAAAAGAAATTAAAAAAAGAATGAATAATATACCACAAGGAACATACAGAAGATAATAAATTGTATGTTGAGAAATAATTTGCTCGTTAAGTGTCAAAATGTTGTTTTCAATAGTCGTTCAACTATTATTGTTAATATTGGAGATATTTTGAGCGCCAGATGGGGTATAATTGAGCCTTTCTTAACGGGTAAGAAATATGTTTACATAATTGTTATATTCACAAGAGTCCATAAGTTGAAACAAGTTGTACTGATTATTGAAAAAAATTGAAGTTTGTGACCAGTTGAGTAACACATGTATGTTATGTTCTGTTTGTTCCTTGTAGGATTTCCCGACAAATAACAAAAAGCACAAATAAAGTATAATACGGTATCTAGCAAACACTGAAGAGCTCAGAGTGTTAATTTGTTAACAAAAAGCATGAATGTTGTGGCAAAAATTTGTAAATTATATACATTTTTATGAAAATCGGAAAAATTCTTTTAACGATACCTACGTCATGATGGTCGCTGGACAGGGGGGCGAATATTAAAGATCACTTGTAATGTGTGTATCCTACTATGGATACTTGGTGCATTAGGAATGTG
>CAJUYH010006363.1:0-15613 GCA_910591685.1 Galerucella tenella | reverse complement strand
ATTGACTTCTTTGTTTCATCCTTTAACCGTTGGAATTACATTCGTTTTTTCTTACCAACAAAACTTGATGTTATATTTTTGTTTGTCATGAACATCGAACGCACATGATATTACATATTCGATTAACAATAATTGGTGTGTGAGGTCCATTAAACTGTTGATGTATATATGCGTATATTGTGTGCGTGGGCTTTAATAATAATCGATTGTGTTGAAGAATTGTGGACTGAAAATAGTGGACATTAATATATATATATATATAGGTATATACTGATGGCAGCGTGATCGTATATTGGAAGAAAACGTTTCTTAGAATGTGTCGGCGTGTGTCGCGTGGCCAACCGTCATCCAACGCGTGCCACACAACTTCCAGGTCTCTTCACACATATTATATATATATATATATATGTGTGTCTAATATATCTGATCCTTCAATGCTGCCCCCGTTCACTCATATACATATATCACGAATAGAATCTTCCTAGGTATACAAATGTAGGAAACTAAAAAAATAATATGTATGATTTTTTGTTTTTTGATTTCACTGCTTTGCGAATAATTCGATAATTCCTTACTGAAAGAATAAATTTATATCTATATATGGCAATTGGTTTTCCGTTTTTTTTTTAGTCTTATTGATTGTAATACCTGTCGCAGAATAAATTTCATACACTTGGTACCCGCTGATTCTTTATATATACCTAACCTTTCCCATGAACTTGACGCCCTAGCAACAACATTCCACCTTGTCTGTTGTATATAGACAACGTATTTTCTTCTTTTATATATATATATACGTAAGTTCGTTCCATCATGGTGAATCCTGCGGGAATCATATGTAGTTATGGCAGGCTGAGAATAGTATTAGTATATGGCTTTTAAAATTTAAAGGGATCTTCTGTCCAAGTACCTTGTCTGCAGACTGGTGGATGAGATATACGAACAGCTGACGAGCAGCTTGATGGAAAAAAAAAAAAAAAAAAAAAAAAAAGAAAAGAACCTTCATCAGGTATATACATGCCTGTACAATAAATTGGAAAAAATTGTGCACCTTTCAGAGATTTTTGTTAAAGGTCTCGTGCACAAATTCGAACAAATAAAAGTTGAAATTTGACTTGAAACTCAGAAATACAAAAAAATTCCCATAGTAAATTTTCGTCAATTAATTTATATTATTATATCATTTTATTTCTGTTTGTTATCATATATATTCAAGAGAATTATGTACGTGTGAGTGTATAAACAATTCTTCGAGTGTTTATTATTTGGTAATGCATCAGTGGATGGAAGACACAGCAGGAATTGAACAGAGGCTGAATTACTATGTTACATCCACTATTTATTCGTGAGACCTATAGAGTTTTGTTCAGACACTGTGTACGATATATATTTTGAGTTGGATATGGTATTTGGAACAGCTGATGGATATGTTGCCATCGCAGAGCGAGTCACAGGTAAATTTATATTTTTGTGTGGGAATTCTTTTTCAGACATCCCTTTTGATACAGACTTAAGTGCTTTAGTTCTGGAACAATTTGTAAATTGTTTTGGCGTCACTTACATTATTGAAGTTGAAGCTGCTATTGGCTTATTGTAAATATAGTGTATATAGAAGCCGGAATTTCACGAACAAAACATGAGTTAGGCACAATGTTAATGTATACTAAATGCTTTTAAAGAAAGAAAAAAAAATATATTGTAAAGGTAAATTAGTATTCGAAATTTTTCTTCTTGATTATTTGCAAACGCCAATTGGTTAAATATACATACGTAGCCTTTTTAACATATATTAATTGATGCTAAATATCGGAAAGCAGAGTGTAAATAAATATTCACAATTGTATCAGGTAATTTGAACGTATCAATATATTGAACCATATTCTTGTAACAATAGAAAGAATAGAAAGGGAAAAAAAATAAATAATAATTCCAGGTGCTGAGTCTTGTCTGTATATAATACAAAATTATTTTCTGAGAATTTCAATAAAACTTTTTGGAATTGACTTATATATACATATATAAATGGGTTCAGAGGAAAGGACTCCAGGTATAGCCATTCTTTCTTTATGTTGGAACAGGATTTATGCATGAATATGGATATATATTTTTGTTTATAAATTAAAGTTTCGATGAAATGACAATATAGGATTTTTCTTCATTATAAATTTATGTTTAATATCATATTCACTTTCTGTTTTGTATGTTGTGTTGATATATTATGAATTTTACTTTGTTAAAGAGAGGATGTTTGTTGATTTGTATCAGTCAACAGGAAGTTTTCGGAGTGCTGTTGTATATTATAAGTTTGCTGCATCAAGCAATGTATTGTTGGGATGAAAATTTATATTTAATCAGCAAACGTAAATATACGGTAAGTATCTAAAATATACAAAGTGATATTCATATTTTAACTTTTTTATTTTTTTTTTGACGCGTGATACAATGTAATAAATGTTCACAAACTACACCTGCTGATTAAATGTTTAATGTGCAAATTTACACGGCGTTATTTTATTCTATAGATTAAATAAAAATATGTTGTTCTTTTATCACCTAAAATTTTGTGGCACTCGCCGTTATAAACCATCAAAATTGAATACAATTCATTTTAATAATCTCTTTGAACTCAATTCGTTCTTTATTATTTATTATTTTATGAAAAAATTCATATTATTCATAAATTATTCATTGCGTACTTTGTTACAGATAAGTTCAATTTCATTCATGTTAATATTTCAAGTATACTCCTTTTTTATTTGAACGCGCGTTCAAAAATGTTTTAATTGGATATGATAATTGGTAATAATTATTTGTTTGAGTGGAGTGAACTGAAGAGCTGAGGAATGTGCATGAAAACCATTTCCGGTATGGCGCCATATTGAATGTAAATAATATTGACTACTGTACAATAGAAAATACAAAAATAACAGAGAGCAACCAAATGAATAAATAAAATTAACAGGCATCAGTTTCATGGAACGTTAATTTTTTATTGTGTATGTAAATATATGTGCATTATAAAATGGAAGATTAATTATACGAATCATCACTTAATAATAATCTGGATTGAATCAATAAATAGTACGTTTCAATTTTTGACAGTACTTTTATTTCATCGTAGAATTATTGCTCAAAAAATAGTTGTAAGTAAGTAAATGAATCGATAAATAAATAAAGTATGTGTTCATCTTTAAAATTTTAATTAACGTGATTTTATCTCAATGCTATGCATTGTGAGTCTGAATTTTTAGTTTGAAAAATATGTCACACGAGGCAAATAGAAGAAAAGGGACTTGTATTTATTATTATTACAATTGCTATTATTATTGAAACTATGACGCAATTTTTCGAGGCGTATTTTCAGGTCCAGTATACACCATGAAATAAATTCAGTTACCGGCATGTAATGGACGTAACTAATGAACCATAAATTTTATGGTCAAAGGCTTTACTAATTATGGTGAGAATCTCCTATAAATTTTCGATTTTTACAACACTCGCTCGTAAAATTCCAGTTCCCACAATACATTTTGCAGCAAAAATTTACCCAAACAGAAAACCGACGATCGATATTACAAATACACACAGGCATACACTTTGACCCCCTCCTGCAAACAATTGGACTCGTCTTTTTTAATTACAACGAGTAAATCGCGGTACCATCTGTCTCGAGATATGATATATCCAGGTGTTAATCGAGGGGTGTGGCCGACGTCCCTTTACAACTACAAATAATTCAACAACATTCCTCTATAGTTTAAATAGATAAATAAATGAATGAATATAGGATTTTTTTTATGATGTGAATAAAACAAATGTTGTCATAAAAATGGTAATATAAATGAAAAAAAACAATTTATTTCATGACGAGTTTTCCGTTACATTCCGTTTATAGAGGGGGTGAGTTTTTGGCTGTGAGAGTAAAAGAGGGAATGGATTGATAATTAATATGGGGGTTTTGAATTTTTATGGGAAGTATATATATATTACTCTTGGAGTTTATAGTTCAGAGAGAGTTTCGCACGATGATGGTGACAGATGACGATGATAAACGCCCGAGTTTACTTCCTAACAGGGTAATTGAAGGGTGGGCGTATCCGTGACGAGTTCATGACTGTGAAGGGAGACATGCGCATATATATGTATACTGACCGAATCGTTTTTCGTTTATTAATATATATATATATATATATTTATAATAAAACTGTTTTTTTGTGTCTATAATGGTTGATAGGTTCCCAACGCCATGTGTGTATATCTGTATTGAAATATAAATAGATATTTAAACTCAATTTGAATGTTCAAAAATTAATTTATTCGTAAAATAAATTCTGTTTATTTTAAATGTACATTATATTTTTGTTTACAGTTACCTAATAAAATTAAGCAACAATATAAATTGGATAAATACTGTCATGCACTCTATACAGAAAATTCGACCTGTCGAATTTATATATTCAATATTTACTTTTACTTCAAATAATTATTCAAGTGCTTATTTATTATTGCACAAAATCATCATGAAAGATATTTAAATATATCTGATATTCATTGATAATCAGATTTTTTATTTTATTTTTCGTACTCCATTTTTCTCTTGGTTTCCACCTTTTTTTTTTTTTATTTTGCTACATTTATTTGGGAAATTCATTTCATCTCGCTGGGTACATGATAATGCGTTTGATTATATACATTTGTTCACGGTATTTGGGACGATTTGAATGATTTTTTATTTCTTCTTCCGATAAAGTAGAGGGCAATGCATATCACAAGCAATCCAATTCCAATTGCAGCCAGAACATAATTAGCTATTCCTTTTTGAACGTTGCAGTTTTGTACTGTGACGAAAAATAGAGAATAAAACAGTAACGATAAATAAAATATATTATCATTGGTAAATTGGAGGATGAAAGAAATATCAATCACTCACCAGTCTTGGAAGTTACATTTTTCTCCGTATTAAAAGCAATAATTGATACATCGGTCACTGAAATGAGCACATCAGTGCCATTAACAATTTTTCCATCATGGCAGATGTGCTGACCTTTCTTTGAGTCCATTGGAAATAATTTCAAATTTCCCGACGTATTGCTAACAAAAATTGTTTCTGCGATAGAACCGGAAAACGAAAAAAAAATAATAATAATAATAAAAGTAGAACAACAACAATAGCAAAATATTAAACAAAGAAAAATTTGTACATGGAAATATAAAATTAATTATCAAAGTAATATTTACCTGATGCATTTGGGAAATTGTATTTGTCAAGGAATATTTTAACTTCGATTTTATCAAGTTGTGCTGTCGTATCATCATTAATGAAATTGAAAATGACTTGATTGGTATTATTACTAATATTATCTACAGAACGAATGGAACGTTTGGATTTTTTTGGCTCTGTCTCTTGCCAACTTAAAATCATTTGCGAGCATTTATCATCGCATATACCATTGATATTTACTTTTGGTGGAATACTCAGAACAACATTTGCTTGCTACGAAAAAATAAAAAGAAAAAAGAAACGATAAATAGAGTAATAATAATAAATAAATTTGCAATTGATATATATTGTTACATGATTAATAATATATCCGAGAAAAGTAAAGTAATGAATCATTGGAGCAATGTGACATTGATAAAATATCATTTATAAACACACATATACGTATGTTTATATTTGACATCGGCGGCGGATAATATAAATTTATTGAACACACATAAGGATGAATCAGAATGAAATTATTTTTAGCCTTACCGTGTCATCCGTTTTATTGTATGTAATTGTTAAATCAATCGTCATGTTAGCCAATATACAAGCGATTCCTGTAGTTTCATTTTTCACCACAAACTCAAATGGATTGCCAGATTTATCACGTACTGATGATTGAGTAGTGCTTGAACCGTCCGACATTTTTGAGCTAGTAACTGTTGTTGAATTATTCTGGTCAGTTGTTGTACTTTCTTTATTCTCTACTGTTGTAGAACTACCCGAAGTGGTGGGAGCTATTGAAGTAGCAATTGTTGTTGATTCACTAGCATGTGATGCCACAGTTGTAGAACCGCTGCTTTCTGACGGTTTTTCCGTTGTGCCAGTGGATTTGCTTGTTGATGTGGTGGCGGTAGCAGTAGCAGAATCGTTAGTAGAATTGCTACTATCCGTTGATTTTTCAGTAGTTCCCGATGAAGTGCTTATTGGTGTTGTCACAGTACTATTGCTTGACTCGCTGATAGGATTACTGCTCCCTGTTGACTTCTCTGTGGTCCCAGTTGAATTACCCGATGAAGTTGTGTGAGTACCAGTAAGTGAGTCACTTGTAGAATTGCTGCTTTCTGTTGACTTTTCTGTGGTACCTGTTGAATTATTTGATGGGGTAGTTTCAGTACCACTGACTGAGCCAGTTGTGGAATTCCCACTCTCGGTTGTTTTCTCTGTAGTTCCATGTGAATTATTGGATGAAGTAGTGGCTGTGCCTTTGGTTGAAACGGTAGTCGAATTACCCGACTCCGATGTTGCAGTAGTATCACCATCACCTTTAGAATTCGTTGAAGTTGCTGGAGTTGTTGAGCTACTTGCTTTATCAGATGCTGCTCCATTAGCGCTCGAAGTTGTCACTGAACTAACAGCAGTTGTCGAATCTGATGCACCACTCTTTGTCGTTATCATCTCCGTTTTTTGATCAGCAAGGTCCACTTTTCCAGATGTACTTTTCGGTGAGGTACCTGATTCGGCTGAAGTTGTCGTGTGGCTTGTAGAGTCGCTCGTTTTCCTTATAGAATCACTGATTGTAGTTTTCTCAGTAGAGCCACTAGCTCCAGTTGATTCAGTGGAATCACTGGTTGAAGTTGTTTTAGTGGCGCCGCTCACTGCAGTAGTTGCGGTAGCATCGCTGGCTGAAGATTTCTTAGTGGAGTCGCTAGTTGTAGTGTTTTCAGCTGCATCATTTGTTGTAGATTTTTCAGTAAAGCCGCTTGCTCCAGTTGATTCAGTAGAATCACTAGATGAAGTTGTTTTTGTGGCACCGCTCACTGCAGTAGTGGAATCGCTGGCTGAAGACTTCTTAGTGGAGTCGCTAGTTGTAGTGTTCTCAGCTGAATCAGTTGTTGTAGATTTCTCAGTAGAGCCGCTTGCTCCAGTTGATTCAGTAGAATCACTAGATGAAGTTGTTTTAGTGGCGCCACTCACTGCAGTAGTTCCAGAAGCATCGCTAGATGTAATTTTTCCTGTAGAATCACTTGCTGTAGTTTTTTCGGTGGAACCACTGGCTGTTGTTTTGTCAGTAGTGCCACTGGCTCCAGTTGATTCAGTGGAATCACCTGAGGAAGTTGTTTTAGTGGCGCCACTCACTGCAGTAGTTCCAGTAGAATCGCTAGCTGAAGATTTTTTAGTGGAGTCGCTAGTTGTAGTGTTCTCAGCTGAATCATTGGGTGTAGATTTCTCAGTAGACCCACTGGCTCCAGTTGATTCAGTGGAAATACTTGATGAAGTTGTTTTAGTGGCACTGCTGACTGCAGTAGTGGAATCGCTGGCTGAAGATTTTTTAGTGGAGTCGCTAGTTGTAGTGTTCTCAGCTGAATCATTTGTTGTAGATTTCTCAGTAGAGCCGCTTTCTCCAGTTGATTCAGTAGAATCACTAGATGAAGTTGTTTTAGTGGCGCCACTCACTGCAGTAGTTCCAGTAGAATCGCTAGATGTAATTTTTCCTGTAGAATCACTTGCTCCAGTTGATTCAGTGGAATCACTGGTTGAAGTTGTTTTAGTGGCACCGCTCACTGCAGTAGTTGCGGTAGCATCGCTGGCTGAAGATTTCTTAGTGGAGTCGCTAGTTGTTGTATTCTCAGCTGAATCATTTGTTGTAGATTTCTCAGTAGAACCACTAGCTCCAGTTGATTCAGTGGAATCACTGGTTGAAGTTGTTTTAGTGGCACCGCTGACTGAAGTAGTAGAATCACTGGCTGAAGATTTCTTAGTGGAGTCGCTAGTTGTTGTGTTATCAGCTGAATCATTTGTTGTAGACTTCTCAGTAGAGCCGCTTGCTCCAGTTGATTCAGTAGAATCACTAGGTGAAGTTGTTTTAGTGGCGCCACTCACTGCAGTAGTTCCAGTAGAATCGCTAGATGTAATTTTCCCTGTAGAATCACTTGCTGTAGTTTTTTCGGTGGTACCACTGGCAGTAGTTTTCTCCGTAGTGCCGCTCGCTCCTGTTGATTCAGTGGAATCGCTCGCTGAAGTTGTTTTAGTCGAACCGCTAACTGCAGTTGAACCCTTTTTATTATCAATCGGTGTCGATTTCTCAGTGCTATTAGATGCAGTAGAGTCTGCACTTGACGATGCGTGAGAGGTAGATGAAATTTGTTGCTCTAGTGATATGACACTGAGGTCATTGACGGTTGATTTAAATCCTGTCTCTAATCCATTTTTACTCGTCGTCGTGGATGTTGCTATATGATGAAGACAATAAATATTGCACATGATAACAAAATTGAAACACTAATAAAATAATTTTAAAATGTATTCTTGAGCAATTTTATGATTTTTAACAAGTTATATATTTTACTTAATTTTGTAACATTATCACGATTGAATTTTGACTCGCATGATAACAAATTCTGAGTTATCTTTTATTTTTCATACTAAACAATGGAAAGAATGAAATAAAATTATTTTAATTATAAAATGAAAAAAAGATAAGAGTTTGTGCCAATTTCATTTTGCCAATGACACGAATTCACAATGCAAAATAAATTTCATCAGTTTTCAAATGAATTTTGAGAGACTAACAAAAATAGAGAATTTCTCATTACCATATGTAATTTAATTTTTTGTATAAAAGAACCTTGAATAAATACATTGAATTATTAAGATGATAATAATATTGATTATAAATATTTGCATTTAATCATTACCTTGACTTATATATACGAAAAGTAAAAATATCAATCCTTTGCCGAACAGCATTTTTCACCAAACAACAATATTTGTAAATAAAAAATTATTATAAATTGTTATTTTTCATCAACACTTCATCACATCAAGTACTTAATTATTCATTCAATCAATTTATGAACGAATACTTTGTTAAAATAAATGAAAAAAAAAAAAAAAAAAAAAAAACAATATTAAGAACGAAACAGTGAATAAACAATTGGATTGCACGTATATTTATAAATAAAAAAAATAACTTTCTTATATAATTAAATATTTTAAATTTCGTATGTGCGTTTTGACAGTTATGAAAATGATCCGTACGAAGCAACGCGACGTTATTGAAGACCACCGCCTTGATAATACCCAATATCATATACACCAGCCCCACCACTACAATCAACACGTCTTCGGTATTGTACCTGACGATCTCAGTGTCGTAAAAGTTTAAAACCTCATATAACTCGACTATTGTTTTTCCATTTCGAGATAGGCAATGATGTCGTTGTCGTTCGTTCGTTCTCGATCTCTCTCATTTTTTCATCTGTACGACCCCGTTTCTTTTCACACTCATATTTACTATCAACTCTGTATTATATTTTTATATAAATGTATTTCTTTCTTTCTTTTCTTTCTCATTTATATCCGTTCGTTCGACAAACAATGTTATCTTTTACGATAATTCATTTCGGCAATTCTTTGAACAGCAAACAAAGTATTTTTCTCTTCACTCATTAATGAAATTCGGAAAATTTTTATTAGTCATATACACACAATTTCTCTGGATTAGAGGAAAGAGAATATTTTTTCTGGCCCCACATGATTGTACTTTTTTCGGTGAATATTATTTGAAGGATGCGGTTTCCAGGGTCTCATTTACCCCCTATGTAGCCAACATGCCCACACATATATATATATATACGTGTATACATATTATTATATGTGCATTGAGTGTGACATAAATCGGAAGTGGTTATACGCACTTAAAACCAAAGACCAACTTTTAACCGTGACGTACAATATTATTTTTGTTTATACTTTTTCTTATCGCTGCAGGGTGGTTCACACACACACACACACACACATACACACAAATTCATTGATATGTCCAGGTGGTCGACGGTTATTATATAAAATTCCCCGGACCAATAATTCTACTGGTTAATTTCCATTTCCACAAATACAAACGCTCCTCACAATCCACCTCTATTTCTATTTTTTATTTTTATACTCATAATATATAGATTGAGGAAATGCTTTTCCGGTTATTTCTTGATAGACCAAAATTTATATTTCTATTTTTATTTATTTATATTTATTCAATTGATATTATTAAACAATTATTGTCAGTTATCACAAAATTTGAAATTATGAATTGATATTGTGTTATTATGTTTTGCTATGCCGTGAAAAAACAAAACATGAAATGAAAGAATAAAAATATTAATCATGAAGATGACTATAATTGTCATTTCTCAGTCATGCATTATCATAACAGTGTCGTATAATATACCAGCACTCACGTATGTGAAGTGGATTCCTTTGAAGTGCACAATGTCGCGACATCACAGACATTTTTATTGAATTATTACAATCCGTAACTGCAAGAAATTACTTGAAGATTCATTTATATTTGTACGAATAAAAAAAAATTGTTTTCTCATTCGTACAAATAAATTTCCCCAATGAACTAATTACATTTGACAGCTGGTGTATCTTTTACCAAGTCATTCCATTACATTTTAATTTTCCAACATTAATAATTTTTTTGCCCCTTATTATCTTATTTGTATAAACAAAAATGTTCATTGACGTAGAGCACAAACAATATTTCAATAGCATTAAATATACCTATTCATTCTATCAGTATTTTTCCTACATCAACTGTCATCACTGTTGGACTACTTATTGTTTTGAAACTCTGCAACAACAGCAATAGCACCAACAATAATAATACAACCCAATGGAAAAATACCAGGTGATGAATTCATACCATGTGTGCAGTCATTCACCAAATATTGTGTACAATGTAAATAATTGTCACGGAATAATTGAAATACCTTTGTCTTGATATATCTGCAATATGAAGAAAATAAAAAAATATATATACCGATAATCATCAGTTAGTTGAAGAAATAATTGGTCTATTGATTTCAATCTATGTCAAATAATTCTTATTATGTATCAAAAAATAAATAAATATAAAAAAAAAATATATATACGGTATCAGTAGACCATCTGCAGATGGTACGCCCATATATATATATATTGAATAATAATATCGACAACCCTTTCCTAAGATTTTTCCGGACCAGTGGTTAGCCACAATAGACCCATCGCGATTTAATCATTATATACATATAATAATAGCATATTTATTGTGAGGACTTTGATTGTAAACGCCACGAGCAGACATTTATGATATTTATCATGTTACATTCATAATAAATACAATAGTATATTGATATTTGAAATAAAATTTTAATTATGCCTCGTGCCAATTTTAAATTCCGTTATATGACAAATGTAAATGTTTTTTATAAAAAATATTGTACAAATAAGTAAATTAAATTCAATATAATAAACATGAGTTTTATGGTAATATTAATTCGTCTATTATTACGTGCAACGAGTGATATTCGAGAGCATACCATACGTCACTCGTCGCCATAATGAAAAAGATCGTGTCAAATTTCTCATATGTGTCATCTGCTATACGATGGCGCTGCTCTTGTGAGTTTGGCATCGATCAATTGATCGATCTACACCGTTACGGATATATCGTATTTCTTATTTTATAAAAAAAAAAATGGAACTATATATATACTACGCAATGTCAATGTGAAATATATTCGTGTGTGTGTGTGTACCTGTTGCCAACGCGTATATAACACACACCATCTCTCACTATACCACTCATAAATCCAAATATTATTATTCATTACAAAAGTGTCTGGTGTACGAGCGCATTCGATTAACTGATGCATTTTATTATCATACGCAATATATATGTGTTAAACATTTATATTAATTTAAAGCTTCCGTAACGTGTGTGTCTGGATGATCGGTATTATTGTACCTAAAGTCGCATTCGACATAAATAATAACACAGACACATTTATCATAATATACGTCAACTGTTCATCAATGCTTTTAGACGAATGAAGGAAATAAAAATTATTCATATTATATGTTTTCCTCTTTTTTTCATTTTTTTTTCTCTCTTCCAGCATTTCGCATCAATATTTTTTTTCTAAATCAAGTAATCTTATATTCATTTATTTGTATATATATAAATTCATTACTATCGAATTTATTTTATTAACAAAGGAATATAATTGATGATTTTCAATGAATTGTTACGTAAGGAGATATGTACATATGCATGTGTATAAATAGATAAATTATTTTTCCCCTTGATTGTGGACCATGTGCACGGAAATGTCCGTTATCTTTGAATAATGTATTTTTTTTTGTCTTTTTGTGATATTAATTAAATCACCATCGCTATAAAATTCTGTCTCACCCTCATAAAAAATCATTTTAATTAAATTTCTCTATATTTTTTTTCCCGCTTTTATGGACACTGGATGAAATCTAAACATTCTAAATCGGGAGAATTGAAATTTTCCCATGACTAATATTCAATGCCGGAAGTGATTTAAGTAGGACTTGTATATTCACTGGTGCGTTACATAAATGTATATATATATATATATATATATATGTACATTGAAGTGTGTCCCATATGAAATAATTATCAAACAACGCATAATAATATAAAGTTAAGGGGAGACAGAGTGACTATAAATTCACGACAAACGTAATTCCAAACCAAAATAAAAAAGAAAAAAACAAAACAAAAATAGATGAAAAAAATTACCGGTGCATTTATATAATTTTTTTTTTCTCTTTTAATTTACATGTACATGGATGTAATGTGAGTGTAACATAAACAACGATAGAGAAAAGTATTTTTATTCATTGTATAGAGAACCATTATATGAGGCACTTATACGATGATGAATGAAGTCAAGAAGCGTGTAATGACGATGATACACTTTGATCAATGACCGACACCATACAGTTGTTTTTATTTCTTTTTGTTCTCTATCACAAAATTATTCATCAGAACTACATAGTTCATTATCGCACCCTTAAACCCATTAACAACTTCCTCATGTTGAAGAAAAAAAAAAAAATTTTTTTGCACACACGATTGACATGCAAAACAAAATGAAAATGTACTTGCATAAAAACATTGAATTTTTTTTATTGTTATTTTTCAATTGCATTTTGCATTATTTTCATTGTTTTTTAGTATCTCGTTAATTTATGGTGATTGTGGGTTTTGTTTCGTCGCATGATACGTAAATATTCACAGGTATATATGAAATATATGCGTACGGATGTGGTTTTTATCGTGACTATTATGTGGCAACGGGGGTGGCACGGTTTGGTGAATTCTAATAAATAATATATACATGTATACATTAATATATCTGTGAATGAGTATATGTATGCGAGTGTGTGTGTATGGAAAGTACAATTGAAATATATGCGGGGGTAAAAGTCGCCATAGAGGGTTGAATATATATAATTTAATCCCTGAATACTAAAATATGTAAATTAATATCATTGAGTGGTTGAATGTTTTGAAGCCAATCTCTCTCTTTCTCTCCTTTATATCCCCATACATGTACACACATGTATATACATGTGAATATTCGTATAAACACCCGGAAATTCTTTGACGGTTTATATCAACGTAAAAATATGATTAATTTAAATAAATAATCAATGATAAAAATTAAAATGAAATAACACAAATTAAATAAATGAAATAATATTTATATTTTTTCATTGCTCTTCATTTTGTATATATTAATTTATCTTCTCATGCATTGCTACACACGAAAAAAAAAAAACGCGAATATTCAAAATAAGATTGTTATTGTTTCTTTTTTTTCTCTCTCTGTTTTGCACATACCACATTTATTTATCATTAAAAAAAATCACTATCATAAAATTTCTCGTGTATCGCAATTATGTAGGTGTTGATGTTTGGTTCTCTCACACTCTGCTACTCTGCTATTTTTTGCTTTATATTTTATTCGGCTGTACGACAATACAATGAAGGAAACGTAAAGAAAGGGGACAATGAATACGAAGAAAATGAAATTGCAAGTGGAACAAGAGAATAAATAATTAACATAACCACTTAACTTCATAAATATTCATCAAATGCCATATTTGCGGATGGCCGATTACAAAATTACTACATATTTTCATACAAATAAGGGATTAATCTATTAAACAAAAATATACATATACATAATTATTCATACATATCACCTTATTAATAAACACAATATATTATATTTGCATGTACACGTGTCAAAATAGTTTTTACACTATTTCAACACTGTATATGGTAATACACCACCTAGAGTATAAACACAAGGATTCACTGAAACGTTTCAAATACAATATAAAAGAAGCCAAGCAAAAACTTCACCTGCACCTATGTAGTTATAGAGGTGCACTTCCTTTTTACATTCAAATAAATATATACATACATGCATACATAATAATAATAATAATAATAATAATAATAAGCAAACGTACATAACTAACCAATGAATTGAGTGTACAACTGCCGAAAATTTATGCCCCGTAAAACTCCACACTTGTATAAAAGAAAGAAAGAAAAAATTTTCAAGAGCTTATGGAAGTAAGTGTCGTCATTGTAAAAATAAAACATCACTTTTTTCTCACACAATATACACATTGACCACATCACCCACAGTTGTATATTAAATTTTATTGTTAATAAGTTTGCAAATAAGATGTGGAAATAAAAAATACGTTTCATCTATATAAATAAATTGAAGAATGAATGTACAACGTACTTTTTTATGCACCATTAGCGCCGACGTTGGGGAGCATTGGAAAGACCCCCGCAGTTGTAATTTTCAAAGTTATAATTGTAGGTTAAGAAATGGAAATAAAATGTAATAAGATGGCAGTATAGCGGAAGTGGTGTAAAGGATATAGACATTAAAGAATAATAACCATTGGCTAGTAACAACGTGTTTGTGCCACTTTTCATCCAAACATTGGACGCAAATTTATTTTCTTAATATTTATATATGTATATTTTATCTACAGGTTAGACATTATATATAGACAGTATGTGTATATGCGGTATTTAGGTGGTAAGTTTACAATGGAACATTGGGCCCATTAGTTCCATGATGGGGGGCACGAAGACCATATGCCACCGATAATCGTTGTCCTCTGTCAATGATCTTTCTTCGTAAATATTTTTTTTATGTGCAATGGTGTGTATGTGCGTATTTGCTTCATCGAGTGATATCGAATTTTAAATGAAATTTCAAACTGACCTCATAACAAACGATTAGTCAACGACACTTTTGTGGCTTCATATCCATAAGGTAATTAATACTTTTTTCATCGTAGCATCTTGACCGTATAACGAATTTCGATATTTTTTTTTATGAATTTGTTTTTCTGCCTTTAACGTATATATAAACATTAAAAAAAAAAAAATATATGCTATAGGTCTTTTGAAACATTTACGAAATGATTTTTGTCTATTACGCATTTCAATTTACTTTATTGAGATTGTTTTCATTGAACAAAGTGAAAATGAAGAAAAAAAAAAAA
>CAJUYH010006362.1:18758-39087 GCA_910591685.1 Galerucella tenella | reverse complement strand
GTATATATATATATATATATATATGTATTTATGGTGTGTGGATTAAAATTGGTTTGAGAGAGAAAAAAAAAAGGAACGAGATTTTCTGTGAGAGTTGTTTTTTTTTTTCCTTTTGATCGGATGTCGGCCAAGTTTATCAACACTTCGTTCTCCTCTCACTCTCTTGATTACTCTGTTGTTACAAATAAATTTCACGTTAAAATTTCCAAATCGCCATGTTCATTGTATGTGATATCGCCGTTCATTATCACTATTGAGAAAATAAGCTCGTTGAACATGACGCCCACCACATTGACACTCTTGTCACTGCCATGCAGTACAGATGCATATACACTGCGGTTTTCTCTTACTCTACCTCTTTCCCTCTTTTCTCCACTAATATATGCGATAACCCTCACTTCTCTACTACTATTATATACAATTATATATATACATGTATGTAGACTTGAGGAATCTCCACCATGAGAGTCGCAAGCAGAATGTTTTATAATGATAATATTGTATTGAGAATGATGGTATTGGTCCACAATTTTAATGTTGAATTTTACAATGGAGACTGGAGCATGTGTGAAATTATTTCCCAGTTGACTTTATATGCGTGACGACAAATTCCAAAGATCGAGTCACTGACAGTTGGAATAAAGCAAGTTCATTTGATGAGATAGATAGATTACTGTACAGGATAATTGATAACGGACACACATCAATTGAAATCGCACAGTATGTGTATACATATTGCTATATATATATTTATATACAATGAGCGACAGTAGCGATGTCAACTCTGTTGGTAATACTCCGAATTTCGTTTCACCTTCTATCAATAATTAAATAAAAATAATTTTATTTTAATTCCTCGTAATATTTATTAACAATTAGTTATATGAATTAAAATTTGTATGCACATATATGTAAATATATAGTGATACATAATATACTAACATGTAAACCTGAATTATCATCGAATGCACGATAAAGCAGAGAATGTTGTAAATTTTACGACTGTCGATAATATTTTTGTTTGTATGTTATTTATAAATATTAAATAGCAAGTATAACAATTAAAATTCATTATCCAATAGTTCTATATATGTATGTGATTTTATTGCATCAAGTTACGCTTTATTTTGCATTAAAAATATGGCTATATTTATAAATATGCTAAATTTGATTTGTATTTCCCGCATATTTATACTTATACCTTACTGGCTATACATTGTTCACACAATATAGTGGCATAAATTCAACCCGCTCCATATTACATATCCATGTACAATTTCTGTAATATATATTGGACACTTGCAAGTCACATGATAACAATCAAATAATAATTTATGCGACTAAATATATATATGTAACGAATCACATTAAGTTAACTAATCGCAACGCGTCATCTCACATCTTAGTATAGGTTATAATATTAAGTGATAGAACATCAAAATGATGATACATACAAGTGTATAACTGACACCGTTTATTCAAACATCAGTGAAAGCACCAAGCACATTATTATATTTTTCTTATTTATAATATATTTACGCATTTATAAGTTTAATGTACGTTACGAATTCCAACCTCCAAATATTATGACGTATTTAGCAGATATAGTGATGAACTCATAGAATATATATATATATTGGAATATAATTTATTACATTTCATTATAAAGACGATTGTGACCGTGGTAATTTGTCAATATCGGATAAATAATAACATTTAATATTTATATTATATGAGTAGTTAGTAATCAATAACGAATTCGTGTACAATACTGATAATATTGAATTATTGTTGAATAAGTAGTATACCTGCAATGAAAAAAAAAACAAATACCAAAGACATGCCTTGATTGTGAACCTTGAATATCAAAGTAAACACAGTGTCGTGAGTTAATAATAATAATGGTTAAGTGTACATTAATAATTCTTCGTTTCCTATAACTGCCTCAGCCAAATGCAAAAAAAAAAAAAATATTGACATTATTTGTTCGTGACTACATATATATATATATACATATACACATGTATATGGGTGTATGCGTGCCCCCGTGTATATCATAATCATATACATCGAGGCTCTGTTGATAGTCGAGAGAAGTTAGATTGGAGCTACTGGTACGCTTTTTCACCAATCATGAATGTATATTATGTAATTTGGATATGAAGAAATGCTATGGTGAACGCAGATTGTCCACGTGAGCGCTACATATTATTACATGACGAGTGGTATTATTCAAAAATGAGTGACTCATTCGCAGATTTTATTATGTGAGTGTTTATTGTATATAACTAAGCAATTTAATTATAATTCCATTTAAATATTATACCGGCGTGAATTTGGTTCGTGTTGGTTATTTTGTTACATTTCATTTTGCACTGATAAGTCAACTGGAGAGTTGAAAAAAAATATTTATTTCACTCTAGCTAATTTTTCGCTTCTCGCTAAAATTAAAAACATTATTTATATATATATATAAGTATATATATTCGTGTAAGGATTAATGTATGTCGTGTTGCTATAACTCAATCATGTAGGTCAATTCGAATATTCTTGAAGAATACATCTACCTCAATTTATAACAATGTAATTGCCTAAGTGGATAGCGCAAAGGCTTCACCATGTAGCAATATATAATATGTGGTAATAAAGCCGGTAATGTCACATTTACATTGGCATATTGAATGTTTTACCATATCATAATGCATAATTAAATGTATTTATCCATAGCAATGTGTGTATTGTAAATTTTTTTTATGTACGCAAATGTATTGATAATGAATATTTGTATAAAAATTATTCCGGCCTGTATGATTGTTTATATAGAAATTAAACTTTATATCTCTATGTGCTATATGATTTAATGTTTAAATATAAAATTTTGTGGTGATTTATGTTATGATATCAGCTATTTATTTAATTTCAGGATGATAAATAATATCGTGACCTTAGTCAAATGTATTCTACGCATTGGCTTTGTTATTCTAAATAATATCTATTGTATTCCGACATATGTAGTATGGATGATGATATTATTTCCCGTGAAAATATATCAGCCACAAATATATTGGAGAATAGAAGGCCTATTTTTCCATTGGCTATTGGCAATGGTGTCAATGTGGACTTGGTCAGCTGGTTACGACAGTATGTAAAGTAATATGATATAAATAAGCGATATATAATTTTTTTTTCGTTTTTTCAAATGAATAATTTTTGTGAAAACAAGCAATATATATGTACATATATATATAATTTTTATTGCAGTTATTGAATATGGTGACGATATACAACGAATTATAAATGATAGAACACTCGTGATGGCTAATCATCAAAGCACTGGCGATGTCCCGATTTTAATGACGACATTCAATGCTAAACCAAATGTATTGCCAAATCTTATGTGGATTATGGATAGAATATTCAAATTTACAAATTTTGGAATTGTATCGATATTGCATGAGGATTTCTTTATATCCTCGGTGAGTTTGTGCACATTGGAGTATTTATGATGGTGTTTAAATAATTGTATTAAATCATTACATCGTTTTTTTTTTCTTTCTTTCTTTATTTCGTTGGTTTGATAAAGGGACGAAAAAGGCGAGACGAAAGTTTAAAGCAATTGGAGAGGCATTTAAATAAGTCTTATATACCACTGAATCGGAAATGGATGGTATTATTTCCGGAAGGTGGATTTCTATGTAATAGACGTGAAACATCGCAAAGATTTGCGAAAAAAAATAATTTATCTCTATTAGAAAACGTTACTTTGCCAAGGGTAGGTGCTATGCGGACCATATTTGATCAAGTTGGACCGGCGCAATTCAACAACTACTCTGAATGTCAATTAGACACGAGATCAAGTAAAATATTACTGTTTTGAACTTGAAATAAAATTACATTGTGCAGTAGCAAGAAAAAAAAAAAGAAATGCCTCATTCATCTGATTATTTTCATTTCGCAGAAACAACTTTAGTTAAAGCCGAAATCAATTGGGTTTTGGATATCACAATTGCTTATCCTCAAGGTAGACCGATTAATTTGTCAACAATAATTACGGGCTCAAGATCGCCATGTGATACCGTCCTTTTTTACCGAATATTTCCGAGCTCTGTAGTGAGTATTTGTGATTTTTTATTTGTAGCATATAACAAGTGTCTGCAATACAAATTTGATATAGAGTGAAGTTTGTTATTTTTTATTTTCTTTTTTCGTCGTAGATTCCGCGAAATCCAGAGTTATTGTCACAATGGTTGTATGATAGATGGGCGGAGAAAGAAACATTGCTAGATAATTTTTACAAGTACGGGTCATTTGTTGGTGCACATGGATTTCTTAATGAGGGTTCGAAAATTCAACAGGATCCTCTACGATTTTTAGTTCTTCATCTTTTTTTCATCACTTCTAGTTATATTCATTACAATATGTTTGCATATTTGTTATCGTGCATTTGGTGAGAAGTTTGTGTGTCACCGAATTGCATAAAATGGCTCATGATCAACATTATGATCATCAACAAATTTTATGAACACCATGAACTATTGCCGCATATTGCAGCGTTTACGGTTCATCATTGAAGGTATATTGTTGATATCGCATTATTTTTTTTTCAATTTATTATTATTACTTTTTTTGTCTTTATTTTTTTTTTTTTTTTCCGTCGAATGTATGTCTTGATAAATATTGAAAGATAGATTGAGAGCAACCTTTGCCTTTCACTATAATCTGTAAAATGCCACACGAATAAATAATTCAATTAATAATTCAATGAAATCCTCATATGCGTGATAATAAAATAAAGTAAACGTTTTTCAGCTATATTTCTTATAATTCTCATACATTAACACATTGAAATGGTTAAATAATTGATTCAGTGACTATACCTAGGCTATATTGATTGCGTTCAATTATACATGGTTACTAAGGTGAAACAAAAAAATACATAATATGCGATAATGGTACGATAGATCTGAATTTGGATCATTCAAAAACACAAAAATACCTTTGTGTATTTGAATAAAAAAATTTTCATCCAATGTGATAAAATTGAGAATAAACTGACGATAATAAGAAAAAAAAAAGCTCATATGAGGAAACACGGTATTTTTTTAATTCAAAATTGGGTAACGGCAATTGTGGATTTTAGATGTCTTTATATTACTGAATATGGACTCGTGGGTTGTATATAGAGACAATATGTACGTATGTATGTTTATTTGTACCTATATCATTAATAGATTTAAATTTCGTATGATCTAAAAACAATTTCATAGCCACATTTTCGACGAATTTTATCTATAATGTGTACGTTTTTATATTCCATTATGAAGATATATGTATGAACATATCATTTTATTTTGGGGTTTTTTTTTTCTTTTCTTTTGATACAAAAGCACCATTAACTTTTGCATTGCGAGTTTTGTATATTTATTTTATGATCCATATCGTGTAGTATAAAAAAATGAATAAATACGATGTATCACCCCAGTCGACGTTACTTTAATCATAAAACTGTTTAATCAAGTTGATAATTTTTCGCCGCAACACTGAAATAATAATTTTATATAATTTTCAAAACAGAATCAAAGCATAGAATAAATCTAATTCATAATATACTTAATAATTATTAGATTGTAATAAATGCTTACTATTTTGCACACTTTTCTAGTCCATTACAATTTGATATCGCTTGGATCAATAAGCAGTACATATTGTTACAATAATGCGACATATTATTGGACAGGCAGAATTTACAAGTAAATATAATATTAATATTTTTTTTTCACACCGGATACGCCATCGCGCAACAGATGTTGCATTACCATTGTATTTCAATTGCGAAAATTCATTTTATCTGTCCCACTCTTTATTTTGCACATAAACAGAATACAATGAAATTTCTTTGTTTGTATATGAATATTATGGTAATATTTACATGGAGATTTTGTATATGATGAATTGAAACTTCTAATGTATTAGTGTACAAGTACAGGATGTGGTCAGATAGTTATAAGTTATATGAAATCAATCTCGATATTGTGATTAATTATATATATATATATATATAAACATATACATATGTATATTTATTGCAGACCTTTTCACACGCTGCCTCATTCTGGTCTTAAACCATATATTCAATATTGTCGTTGTAGTAAATAATGTATTTATTAAAATGAAACAAATAAATTATATCAGTACAATAATTATTAAATTTATGGGTACACAGCCATTGCACATAATATGTAAACTATATATATCTACATTTAGTTAATTGTATTTTTTCATATTGTTAAATGCATCTTAAATATATACACTGAGTATATATTACACAACACCGTGTCATAAATATAATTTTCTTGATTTATTGTTCATTTTCTATATTGAAAATAAAATTTATATCACGGCCAAAATAAACAATTGTGTGACTATTTATCAATTTTATTTTGTTAACAAATGATTAATTCTCTACATTAATTTAATAATGATATCGACTCATTTATTGTATATATTCAATTTTTATATTGAAATTGGCGCACTTTTGTACTAATCAGCTGTGCAGTAGCGATACTGGCGCCTTTGTGATATTTCTATTTGTGAAGTTAATGTATTTATTCCGCCTTTACTTTGCCAAGTTGGCAATTACGACAGTTGCGACACATGTATTCGATACTTATAACATTTTGACACAATTGGTGACAACCAGACATAATACAACTCTCACTAGACACAGCATCAGTGACTTGGATGAGAAAAAAAATTTGCAATACCAATTAATAGACAGTTTATATCTAATAGAAGTGTTGTACACAGTTTTTAATTCTTATTTATTCAAAGTCGTGTATTTATTAGAGGGTTATTCAATCAGAGTCTCTTGATTGTACTTTAGACTTGTCAATAGCTCATTCCAATAATAATGGCTACCGAAGATCCGTCCTGGCGGACATCAGCATTTAGGCAGAGTGTCATTGCCAAAATGTAAGTGATATTCAATATAGCTTATAATATAGAGATCATTTTTTCTCAGATAAATATATTTATAGTTGCAATTGTTATTTGTTATTAACTATTTTCTAGCGATGAAGCCATACAAAAATCTGGAATGCCCACATCGAAGAATAGTATTGAAATGGAAACTCATGTTTATCAGAAAGCCAAGACCAAGGTTTATATTTTATATTTATATTTTGTTTGTTGTTGCCATTATACAGTTATTATTCTAATGACTTTGTTGTCTTTTGTTTTATTTTGTTTAACAGGAGGAGTATTTGGGATTTGTTGCAAGATTAATTCTGCACGTGAGGGAAATGAGTGAGTTTTTCATTTGCTGTAAATAAATTAATGAAAAAAAAAAAGTTGGCTGCTTGAATACACAATTAAATATAATATTGTAGATGCGAAAAAAGGCGTGGCAGGAATAGCACCAGGATCAGGTGGAGGTGGGGGAGGTGGTGGTGGTAATCAAGGTATGCCTGATCCAATCGGTGCTTTACAAACATTGGCTAGACAGGGCACGGGCAATAATCAGGTGATGGGAATGGCTGGAGCTGGACCAAATTCACAGGGAATGGTACCTCAACAGCCGGCAAATACCGCGAGTAATTGTGAGTATAGTCGCAATTAAATCTTCATTTAATTGTATTCAATAATTTTGATGTAGTTGCAGTAGTTTCATTAATTTCATGCGAAAAAGAAGAAAAAAATATATAAATGCAATATTTTACTGGTGATGTTGAAATTATTTGATGATGATTTATCATTTGTAGATTGCGAGCAAATCGAATTAGAAACAGACAAATTTAACATGCTGAACATAGAGTAATTCCAGCCATGCACGTCGAATGGCCATACAATATTGGCATGCACTTGGTATAAACTATTGCAACAAATTTTCGCTTATAGAATGTATATAAATAGCAATAACATAATTTTTTTGAACACAACTAATTTATTACTATTATTAAAAAAAACTAGTTGCAACTATCTTTATATTCAATTGTATCACACATATGAAATATTATATTTTGCAGTGCTTCAAAGTTTAAATCAGCGTCCAGGACCCACGATGAATATGCCAAATATACAAAATAAAATGCAGGGTATTGGCATGATGCCGGGTCAACAGACAGGACCAATGGGCCATATGGGACCAATGCAGGGTATGCAAGGTGGACCAATGATGACACAAATGAATCAAATGGGCCCAGGAAATTTACCACAGCAAATGGCACAAATGGTACCCGGACAAATGGTGGCGCAAATGGCACAAATGAATCAGGGACAAATGGCAAATAATCAAATGCAAACAAATATTCCAAATCAAATGCAGGGACAGATGCAAGCACAAATTGGTAATCAAATTGGTGGGCCGATGGGTGGAGCTATGCAAGGAAATACACAAGCAATAAATCAAATTGGTCCAGTTCAAATGCCACCACAGATTACTCACATGCAACGAAAGCCAGTTGAAATAATGAATGCTGGATTTCCCGGGCCACGTAACGTTACACCAAATCAATTTCTTCGACAAAGTCCATCACCATCGGCGCCAAGTCCCGCCAGTCTCGGTGCACCTGGCAGCAATCAAATGGTCGCATCACCCGCTCTAGTGCCATCACCTAGTCCACAGCATCCTATGATGGCAGGTCAACGTTCAATTGGCATGGCGCCATCACCAAGCAGTTCATTGAATACACCTGGTGGCGTTGGTGCAACACCAAGCCCACAGGAGGATCAAGCGTATCGCGATAAAGTTCGTCAATTGAGCAAGTACATTGAGCCATTACGACGAATGATTACAAAAATGGGAAATGAAGGCAGTGAGTATTTATATCTCAGTTCAATGTACGATCGCAAATTGAATACTTATGCTGTATTTTTTTTATTTTTTTATCTAAAACAGATTTGGATAAGCTTAGCAAAATGAAAAAACTGCTTGAGATATTATCAAATCCGACTAAACGCGTACCATTGGAAACTATAATAAAATGTGAGGTGGTGTTGGAAAAGCTTGATTTAAAACGTGGTGAAAGCAGCGTGGGACCAGTGATTACTTCGATGAAAGAGCATCATTTTTTCAGTCCACTCCTCGAGGCTGTTAGCGCGAATTTACAAAGTCCTGTCGCTAACCATACACTGCAGCGGACATTTGGGCCGTGTTTAGAAGCATTGTTTGGTCCAGAGATAAAGTAAATTATTGATAATTGTCAATTAATTAAAAGTCAACAATTGGTAGTTGAATAGTATTTGTTTCAGGAATTTACCGCCTCCATTGAAAAAGCAAAAAGTTGAGGAATTTTCGAGCGAAATTCCCGACGTACTCCAGGGTGAAATTGCCCGCTTAGATCAAAGATTTAAGGTGAATTAATTTCATCAATGTATTTATTATTATCAATGAAAACGGCTGGAGAATTTGTAAAATTTCAATATATATCGTTTTGTAGGTTAGTTTGGATCCGGCACAACAAAATGGATCCAAGTGCATTCAATTAATTTGTTGGCTTGACGATCGTCATCTGCCTTGCGTTCCACCGGTGTCAGTCAGTGTACCATCGGATTATCCATTGACACCTCCCCGGTGTGTCATGGCGCCACACGAATATGCAACTGCATTTTTATGTGCGGTTCAAAAAGCTTTGAATGCCCGAATAACAAAGCTACCACGTCGTTTTTCAGTATCACAACTTCTTGATACGTGGGAAATGAGTGTACGTCAGGCGAGTGCACCAACACAAACACCAGTTTCCACTGGCACTGTTTTGATGGGACTCTAAATATTAGTTATATTTATGGCAGCAATATTAAAAATAATATGTACTAATTGTCGTGTATTAAATATTTGTATGTTTATAAATTTGTGATACAAATAAGCATTCCCTGATTTTATCAATTATTTGGCAAGTTGATATGAAACTGAAACGTGACAATTCCCAATAATTCAATTTTATACTTGAAACTTCACTTCTTGCTTTTTCAATCCTGTAAAATTTATAGTTGTTCAGTATAAATTCAATTTGAAACCCCTGCATATGTAGATGATGTCTGAATTATTTTGTAATAAATATAGAACGTATTTTAAACAACAAATTAAATAAATCGACAGTTATTGTAAATGCTTATTGAAATTTTATAATTTAATCTGGCATCATATTTCTTGAGATAATATTTTTATGAAATTTCTATAAATTTTATGGTAAAAAAAAATCTACGTGTTTGAAGTATGTATACGTATACGTAGATGGATTGTTGTGAAATACGTAACCTATCAGAAGATAAAATCATGTTTACCGCGTGTAGTGTCTGAGTACACGTAAGCAAAAATGCAATCCACATCATCAAAACGATTGTTGACATCATTAGTGAAACAAATAGCAGATGCACCTGGTCAGAAATAATGCAGCAAGTGACAGTTGAATTAAATAAATATGAAATTAGATTCTATTTCCTAACATGGATTTTCGGTGTATTGTATTCAATGTACCAAGTCTTTCTTGCTGGTGATTGTATGTAAAAATTATTTTAATAACAATGCTCAATCGTCAATGCAATTGGGATATTAAAAAAAAAATGTATTTTGCAGATTTTTACAAGGACGATGATGTAAGTGATTTCTCAGTGGGATGGAGGTGGTTCGGAAGAAGGCGCGATGACTATGACTATGAATGGAGTATATGGATTGAATTTATCAAATACTTAATGCCTTGGTTTTTTATACAACTACTGATATCACAATTTTTCAAGTATATAAAAGTTGGGGCTACGGTAATGCATTACTTCTCACTGCTAATTCAATATAAATATGTTGAAATGATATTGTTATGTTTATTTATTGAATTGTTTCAGGTAATATACAGTTGGTATATTATTGTCACTGGTTTATTTTTATGGAATTATTGTGGCATCGGTGGAATATTGTATTTATTGTTTCCACCATGTATCATATGTTTATTAACATCATTACGTAGCAAAGCTCTTGTATATATTGTGCATACAATAATACTCATTGCATTCCAATATTCATCGACAATCCCAATGTTATTGTACTCGTTTGGCATTGATGATTCCACTACGAGATATATGTTGAATAATGCATTTTTTTGGTTACAATTGAGAGGTGTAAATTGCAGTATTGACAATATCAATCATTATAAGCACGAGAGTGTATTAGGATTTGTGAAAAATATCATTCAGTGCACTGCTTATTGTTGGTATTTGCCTAATTTATTTTTAGGTCCACATATTTTATATCATAAATTTATTAAAAGTGTAAGTAAAACTGACTATTTGTACTGTTGATAATGATGAAAGACGGATGTTGCTTCTAATTTTTTGATTTAGGTTGATGAGTCTATTGAAAAATGGACATCACATCGAGTGATTATGCATTTGATGAATTTGATGCGTTTTATATTGTTTATATTTGTCACTGAATTCATGTTCCATTTTTTGTACTCCACTGCGATGTCATATCATCCGAATGTAGTGGAAATATTGAATGTATGGGCATTTTATGGCATGGGATATTGCATGGGACAATACTTCTGCAACAAGTATATTGTTGTTTATGGTATTGCTGGTGAGGTTAGTAGGATGGATGATGTTGATGCGCCACCACCACCAAAATGCATTGGCCGAATACATTTGTATTCAGATATGTGGAAATATTTTGATAGAGGATTGTACGAATTTCTTATAAGGTATAGTGAAAGTGGCATTGCGATAATGTATCATTTCATTCAAATATTTATTCAACTTTTTTTTCCATTCCAGATGTATTTATATGCCAATATGTAGCCTTAATATTCCATTGAAAAAGTTTGTGGCAACTATGATAACATTTTTATTTATATATGTGTGGCATGGTGTTCAGGTATCTGTTTTAATATGGACTGCACTTAATTTTACGGGTGTGATAATAGAATCCATAGCGAAATCAATAGGAAGTTCAACAGTATATATAAAATGGCAGCAAAAATTTGTGTCACCAAAAAATACAAGGCGATTGAATTGTATGTTGGCGACTCCACTGCTTGCAATGTCGGCAATATCAAACTTTTATTTTTTCGGTGGAGAATTAATTGGACACCTGTATATCTACAGACTATTTCATGGTAAGTATTGGCTATATATAAAAAAAAAACATTTTAAATATTTAAAATATTGACCATGTATTGTGAATTATGATTTTTCGATTTGCAGATTCACCTACTGCCATTGTCACTCTAATGTTTATATTATATTGCTGTTGTCAAGTATCAACAGAAATGAAATTAATTGAATATCATAAAGCAAAAAAAAATCTGCATCTTAAATCTGACGATAAAAAATCACAGTGAGGCAAAGTCATTGAATTATTTTTGTGCATTTCGTAATTTAATATAATATTGAAAAAATGTTAATGCCTTATTTTTTAGATTGAAATATTATTAATGTTTCAATAATAAATGTTCATTGAGATTATATAACATTATTATGAAGAATTAACAATTTCACCATTTTAAATGCATTCAAGTGTTGATTCATATCAAAAATCCTGCAATTCCTTGTGATATATACTCTACCTATACTTCATGTACGCTTGCTAATTTCACCATAAAAATAACCCGTCTAACAAATCGTGATTCCCTATGCAATCTTTTATCAGTAGATGTTGGTAGATTAACACTATATCTACATGGGCTTCCCTGCATTCGCTGGCAGTAATTTGCCCACATGTACATTTTTATACTCTACATAGTAATCCATCGCCGAAAAGTTAAAATTCTTCATGTACAATTCCCTTCTCTCTGTTAATTATTATGGTAATAAGTTTGACTAACTATATTAAGTTAATTGATTGTCAATTAATTTTGTAGTTATTGATAAAAACAGAACAAATTTAAAACGCAATTTCCAAAATTCGTATGATTGGTTGTTCACTCTGTATTATTTCGATCCAACCAATCGCAGGCATGACGTCAAATTGCAGAAAATGATATTTATAAACGCACGGACACATCGACACATAGCTATTGCGTCATTAAATGCAACATTACAGAGCACGCCGGTAGTTATATAGAGTTGTTGAGTCTTACATTACATTATTCGAACAACATGCCGCGACTCTCAGATATATATTTAAATAAATATGAAATTCGATTTTATTTTATGGTGTGGATTGGCGCAGTTCTTTATTCTATTTATGAAGTTATCCTTGCTCGCAAGGCTCTTCTTGCAAGTCAGCTAATTGAATGATATATACTACACATATTGAAATGTAATAAATGAAAACTAAAGAAATTTTTTATTCCCAAGTGTTCGGTGTTATTATTGAAAGCGACCATTTAGCACCAGGATGGAAATGGTTGGGAGGAATACGCGATACTGGCGACGATGACTGGAATGTAGAGATGGGATTTTTGAGACAGATGATACCATGGGCGTTTATACAACTGCTTATATCACAAATTCTTAAGCAAATGAAAGTAGACTCAATGGTAACGTAATATTTAGAATAACAATTAATAGGTAAATAAATTCTATTTATTTCGTTTTGTATATTATTTTTTTTTTTAGGTAATATACAGTTGGTATATTATTGTCACCAGTACATTTCTATGGAATTATTGTGGATTTGAAGGTTTGAAGTATATGTTATTTCCAATTTGTGTAATGCTGTATTTCAAATTATTTCCGGACCAAATCTTCATGAGTACTGCCATTTTCTTAATTGGATCAGCAAGCTCTTTATCAATAACAATCACAGACTTGATACTCCCCATTGGTCTGGAAGACCTGAATAAATATTATATGTTACACCTGGCGTTCGATTGGACACTATTGAGAATTTTCAGCTGTGATCCCGGTGTTTCTTATAATAAGGCAGCAGGGGTTATGGAATTTTTAACGAATATTATTCGATGGACGGCATATTGCTGGTATTTGCCTACTCTATTTTTAGGGTCACATATTGCATATGATAAATTTATCAAAGGAGTAGGTAGAAATTATTTATTCATCATTTTCCAAAGTTAATAACGAATTAATATTTTTTTCTTGATTTAGGTAGAGGAGCCTGCTGAAAAATGGACAATGCATCGGATAATTGTTCATGTATTTCAATTAATGCGCTTTATATTTTTGATGTTTTTCACCGAGTTCATTTTACATTATTTGTATGTCACTGCCATGTCCAAAAAACCGCACGTAGTAATGAACTTGAATGCATGGGCATTCTACGGTTTGACATATTGTTTGGGACAGTATTTTTATCACCAGTATGTTGTTGTTTATGGTATCACTGGTGAAATTAGTAGAGCTGATGATATAAATGCGCCACCGCCACCGAAATGTATTGGCCGAATTCATTTGTATTCTGATATGTGGAGACACTTTGATAGAGGATTGTACGACTATCTTGTTAGGTAAATTCATGACAAACAATAGAAAATTGTGTAGATTTACTTTAGTTATATAATTGAAATTTTTTTTTGTTTCTAGTAATGTTTATACGCCAAGTTTAGAACGGAATATTCGGTTTAATAAATTTTTGGCATTGTTGTACACATTCGTATATGTACGGTATTTTTGTTTTCGTACACACAAATTGGTGTCTATTGCAATTATTTTGAATTTTATTGGTTTAATAATTGAATGGATTGCCAAATCAATTGGAAATTCAACATTATATACAAGACTACAAGAAAAATATATTTCCCCAAGGAATCATAGACGATTCACTTGTATTTTAGCAATTCCATTGCTTATATTTTCAATAGGAGCAAATTTGTTCAGTATTCATGGGGAAGATTACGCATTATATTTTTTCAATAGAATAATTGCCGGTGAGAAAATTGAATATTTCGTTTATGAAAAACTTGAAACATCACAATTAAATATAAATTGATATTTTTGTTTTGCAGAATCACCTTTTGTCATCTTTATTTTGATGTTTGCATTGTACTGCTGTTGTCAGGTTTCAACAGAAATGAAATTAATTGAAAAACGTAAAGTAGATGAAAGTGAAAGTGAGAAATTTCTTGAGATGAAATCAACAGAATAGTCAATTAAGTCTGTGCACTTATTTTTGCTAAGTATCTATTGTAAATTTTCTCTGAAGTGACAAGTGCAAATAATTCGGGCTTATGGGGGCTAATTTTCATCAAAGTGGTATATCGCTGTTGAATAGTGGCAGGCGATGAGTGCAATGATCTTGATGTACGAAAAATATCATGAATCGTGTAACCATAATCACGATACAATTTTAGTAACGTTGACAAGGCATTAATATTGATCGATGCAATACTGGGATCTCGTCTTATTAAAGATTCGACTGAGTCAATATCACAATCGAGGTGTTGACTGATAAAATCTTCCAATGATTTTGATACTTTGAGCATAGTTTGGTTTGCCTCAAATCGGGCTTGTGCTCTAAAATTACAAACAAAAATATCAACTATTAATTACAATTTGTATTTTTGATACATGTACTGATATATTTTAATAAAAGGCATAATTACTTGGCAATTATTGAACAGGAACATCGAACAACCCACGGTTTTAATGGTGATATACCTGCTTGTTTGGCCGCCAATATTTTTCGTTTAATGTGTGATATACTGTATCGATAAACGATAAAATCATTGACAACATATTGTCCGGTCATACCAATTTCTATGAAAAAAAAATATTTTTATATTTGTAATTGTTACATGATTTGTGATTGGATTCATATTTCTTTATTACCATTTAGATAATCTGTTACGGTTATCAATTTTTCAATGGGAAGTGTCAACATGTAAATGGATTTACACACAGCCACACATACTTTCTTAACATCAACCTAAAAAACAGAAATTAATAATTAATTCGAGTTTTAAATGACAAGTTTTACTGTTTTTTTTTTTTTTAAATAAACGTGATGTCATTACATTTAATTTATCTGATAGATATAAAATTCTATTATTGTGGTTAGTAAGAGCATTTTTGTCGCACTCTGTTATGAATGCAAATTCAGTCAATTTTGCGATCGGTAATTGGAATAGTGATATTGCACTATTTATTTCGAGGCCTAAGTGTTGAAGTGTCTTCACTTTTTTCTTCAAATTTAGATGTGTGTCTGCCAATGCATACATATTTTCACGCAATGTGGACTTGTGAGTGCCTGCGTCACGTAATAACTCATCATTGTGAAGTATTGTTATCGTCGACAAAGAATTAAAAACCTTCCATGTTTTTACGCTTTCTGTTGCACTTTCTTTTGTTACATCCAGTGCTTTCATTAAACCATATACTGCTGCATTTGGCCCAGTTTTTGATTCATTCAAAAATTGTTTATAACTTTTAACTTCACTATAGTCGACACTTATAGGATTCGATGTTCGGCCTTCATAACCTCCCTCAGTATATTTGAAACGATTAAATTCTCTCAATACAGAAATAGTTCTCACCACATATGTATTGTGAAAAATCTGTTTCATAACACACCATGTTATAGTTTTCGACATTTGTGAGTCAGTATTATTACTTTTCTATATGTGTAATAAAAATATAGGTTACGTATTTGAAATAACTGATTATTCCTTTGATATTGTTGTCTCAACGAAAGAGAAGCTTTCGGAAATCTTCGGCTCTTTCTCGTGTCCATTGTGTATCCCTACACCTGCGCCATTATTCGAAAATATAACCTAATTGGAGAATAAATAATAAAGTTGTTGATACATTAATTTTTTATTTTTACATGACAAATATATGAACGACTGCGGTGTATTGGAGTTTGAAATTTTTTTTTTAAAATGCCGATACAGATTATATAACAATTCTAACACAATGTAAATATTTCCCGCCAACATTATGATTCAAAAGTGTCGGCGCCAATCATATTGTTGAATTCGACGCGGCACATTATACGCATCCATTTCGGGTCTTGCCATTTCCCTCCAAGTCGCAGATATCAAATTGCTACTCTCGCATTATCTGTTAATATTCTACCCGAATTGGTTCTCAATGTCGATTTAAAATAGCGTAACAGTGTTATTTAAATTAAATTATTTGAATTGTGCAATAGAATAAGTTACTAGTGTCGATAAAGTGAAGTGATCCGTGTGAAAATGTGTTTAGGTTATATTGCACTTGAAACTTAAAAATTATACAAGGAAGACAACTTTGGCCATGAAACAATTAATTATGAATTCTAATAGTTATTCAAAGCATAAACAGAATCTGATTATTCACCATAAAACTCAGGTAAATATATTTTTATGCTACATATATGTATGTTGGCATAAGACAAAAAGAAGCTTATATACAAAAATGAATGTCTTAAACTTTCTCATCATCATAATTCAGTGGACTTTATGTTTCAGGAAATTTATGAAAGTTAACAAACTTTTAACCAAGTTCCACCACTAAACAATTCAATGGTGCACTCAGTAATGAAGCAAAATAAAAAAATTAAAAAGAAACAAGAAAGTCCCAGTTCATGTGAGCACTGTGCACAATTGCATCTTGCAAGCAAAGCAAGAGTACGAACATTCGTGCAAGCAAGTACGGCGGTAGCCAAATAGTTTTTAGTGATGTGTAAAAAAAAGAAGAGCTGGCGGTTGGAACGGCAGAGGTGGCGAACGAAGAACCAACTATCCCTGGAACTGTACGTCTGTGAATAATAGGTGAGTAAGCAGCTATGTTTCATGTGGACGTTGCGTCTTAGACTGAATAAATTGTTTTGCATTACAGCCGCAATTGTTGAGGTTGACGACCTTTTTTTTGTTTATCAACTTGCATTCAAGTTGATTAAACAAAAATAGATTGTCCTTGGCTTAGAGTCATTATTATTATTATTATCAATTTTATTTGCTTGCGAAGTGATGACCGGATGCAAGTACAATCTTGCAGAATGCCAATGAGCAGACGTCATTTTAGTGAAACATGTAAAAGTTGTATGTTTCTGATGTTGCAAATCCTTTCTCCTCGTTGCCGTTGTGTTAGTTGGAAAATAGCACACCGCGAAGAATCATCGTGAATTCATGGCACAAAGTTTTACTACGATAAACTGCCTCAGTCTTTGTAATCCACCAACTGCAATACAATAAGTTTTTGTTAAATGATTTTTGCCAAGTTTAATTTGCGTCATGGTGAATCGTAAACATATTATAAAAGTTTGTGAAGCAATATATTGTTCCATATGTCACACTATTATCCAATAGAAAGTGAAAGTATATAGTTGAACAGTGTGTACATGTATATTTATCAATTGAATGAGAATGCATTTTGCATGGTGGAATTGGAATGAAAATTGATCGATGAATGGTATGAATTGTGAGAAAAGAGCAAAGGAATATGGAAAAAAAAAATGATATATAATTCTTCATGATATTCTGACATGAATGAAAAGCTCAGAACAGATATACATTTCGATAGCTGTGTCTGCACATTTTGTCACTCACTCGCTGTTGAGATAGTGGTAACGTTTATCATACAATTTGCTGGAGAATTTACGGGTGTGCAGTTTTTGCGCGATATGTAACTCAATGCGATAAAGGAAAATAGAGTGCAGTAGATAGAATTGTTATAGAAAGAGAAGAAAAAAAAAATTAACTGGACGGAACATGTATTTGAGTGTGTCTAGTGAAGCGTCAGTCTATTCCACTAGATATACAAGGTGGTATTATATATGTATAGTTGCAGCGTTGCATACCGCCTGTTCATTTGAGATTAGAACTCTACTACTGGGTATTGTATGTTGAATGAACGTGGAGAGATCTTGCTTTCACTGCAGTATCGCGCGCTATTATGCTCTTACATTTTTTATCCACACTTTATGGTAGTCTGTGGTGAAGTATCAAACATGAAAATGTCTGCAAAATGTGAGACCTATATATATATATATATATATAAATAGCAATTTAAAAAATCTGTGGAGGAGGATTAATCATGTTCTTGAAGAGTATGAACGTAAATTTATTATACAGCTGTGTTGTAAACATTTATGTTACGTTCATGCTAATAATGTGTATCTTTCATTTTTTCCTTCCATTTTATTATTTGTAATATTTTACTTTTCATGTAGATTAGTCTTGGGTATTTAAAAAATTTTTAAGATAAATTTTTTTTAAATTATGAATGGTAAAAACTCGAATTTAATTGAAAAATAACTCGAAAATAATTCTATTACATTTGTTGTTATTACTAAAATATAGAGAAGACAACGGAATATTCCATCGATATTGTCAGCAGTACGATAATAATGGCATTAAGTGTTACGAGTCTGGTTATCACCAATAGATTTTTAATTTTAACCTGATTATCTTTAACTTAACTATCGCTGTATGAAGTTATTTGTGGCATAGAGAATAGAACCTTGGCTATATTTATGTTCAAATAATATAAGAACGATCGTTTGACACGATTGTCCCATTGTATGTATATATGTAAATGTTTCTGGCGGTGGTGAAGATTATAGTGTTGGTATGGGGGTATATGGGATGAATTGAGCGCGACAACCCCTTTTATATGTACACCATTTTCGACCAATGATCCGTGCACAATTTTTCTACATCCACTGGTTGGACGCGGCGCTTTATGTCCCCATCTATTCATATCTTTCTCTTGTGTTATTTTATTCTTCCTATCTCTATGTCACTCTCTCAGTCATATGATACTGCGTCCGCGCAGAGTTTGTTGTTGTATTTTCACCGACCACACACACGAACACGAACACACACAAATACATTCGGCCGTTGCTTTTATTCATCGTTTCATGCCACGAATATTATATCGGTACTTCCTGGTGGGCTATGTATCTAAACTTCCACCACACTCCCACTCTATCGATATACATGTACATATTTTTATTTCCAACGCACAAATTTTCAAGAGGCATTTCCACATTTTTTTTTTCTTTATTTATTCATTTATTTATCTATAGATATTTTTTCAATAGATCGAGCGGATTTACTTCATCTGCTTTTTATTGGAATAATTTTTTTATCACGGTTTTCCAACTGAATATAAGCTAAAGGGATAACAGTGGAGATAAAAAAAAAACAAAAAATCATTTCAACCAATTCAACAGAACTACTATTTATTCAATTTGTTAAATATTTTTATTTTATTTGTCCATCGTTGAATTAGAGCTGCAAGGCCATTGAGTTATTGTTTTCAGAATATTCGACGCAACACTCGTTCAATGCCTGTGCATAAATAAAGAAAATTTTCTTTCCTCAATGTTCACTCAAGCACATCGCCATTGTGAAATGTAAACATTGTTGAAGTCAATATTTATTAGTTTGTGTTGTTCGGCCAATAATTGTTGATATTGTGCGAAATAATGTCGTGAGTGGTAAGGACAAAAAAAAAA
>CAJUYH010006362.1:0-18658 GCA_910591685.1 Galerucella tenella | reverse complement strand
AAAAAAAAAATATAATTTAATATTTGAAGCCGTAGGTTAGTGTAAGAAATTGTTTGTTCATGCAATAGTTATCTCTATTTATTGGTGAAATGGATGCCAAGGTCGGTATTAGTTCGTTGAGTTTTTATCGGTGCGGTCACAAATGTCGTGAAGTTAAAATGTAAACTCGATCGTTAATGAATATAATACACATGTGCATCTGTAAATAAATATATATATATATATGCCAGTGCGTGTGTGTGTGTGTAAGAGATTATACGGAATAACTCGTGGCATTCTCGTGTAGTAGTATCGTGCGGGCATGTCGCGACATAGTATTATTATACGATGGCAGTAGAGAATTGGCTCTATGAAAAATTAATTAATGGTGAAAATACTGGTGAATATATAATTACTGAATCTGAGGATTTTGAGGACAATAGTGAAGTTGAGGAATTTTCATTGATCGGAAATAAACGTGTTGTGAATATGGAAGCATCTAAGATAAATCAATTTGAGCGTATTCGCAGGGGCTTTGACAACTTTCATTTGGATACTCGCAGAGTGAGTGATTCATTTATAATATACAATATGATTGGTTTAATTTGGAAATGTTTATAAATTACTTTTATATTTTATTGGAAATCGATTGGAAAATTAATTGGAATCATGTGAAATTGATGTTGATACATCATTGCGTTTTTAAATATATTTTAATTTAAAAAATATATTATTTAAAATAGTTGGCGGTCTGTTGCCCTCACCCTCTAATATTTTAATTGAGTAATCGTGAAAATATTCAATAAAAAAAATGTAATAATTGGAAATTTTATATACGTATAAATAAGTTTGCATTGGATAAATGGAGAAATTCGTGTATTTTGTTGTTGGAGCGCACTCGCTGCAATTAATACCAAGCCTTCACCCAAATATAAATGATTTCCCATTTGTTTTTATATAAATTGCAATATTAGTGAAGTTGTTATAGGTTATTGTGGTAGAATAAATTGGAAAATTCCAATATTTATGCAGTATCTTTTAGTAATGACATTGAATATTGTGAAATACATTTGTTGATTCATATGGCAATTATTAATTCATAATATTCAAGTACACTTTCGTAATAACATGATGTAATGCAATATTCTATATCTGTTTTAAGTTTGAGACATCTTTATGAAATAAAGTGGCATTGATTGTTCAATAGTCTCTTAATATGGAAAGTCCTTGTGTCTACACCAGTGCACTTTTTATTGATGATACGTTTAATTGGATTAGTTACAATCAGATAATTAAATAGAAAGTTTCTGTTTGACAATAATATAATGCATCGCTATATGAAATGATTATGTATATGTGTATGTATTTATGTATAGCAATGTTTGAAATAACCATTACTATACATTTAAATTCATTGTGTTAATAATTGTATTGTATATTTTATACAATTTTGATGATTAGATGACGCGGTCTATCCTTGCCAATTTATAAAACTAATTAATGGCAATGATTATTGTGCGGTTGAAAACTTTCTATGGTTTTTCAAATTATTTATCTGTTCATTCATTTATTTTTATTTAATTTTTTTTTTTCATCTAATTGACATTGTACACGCGCATACATGGCTCGATTTAATTATTGAACCTCCTGCAGCGCCCCAGGTGCAATCGCAATAATTTAACAACATTAAACCCCGACGATGAACAATATTTTTGTGAAATTCGTTTTGCAATATAATTTTATATATTATGAAATACAGTGTGGAAAATTTAATATTTTATATAAAGTCGGGATAAACAAATGTATTCAGAGATTTTATCACGTGTATTGTTGAAAAATATATTATTTAAATATGTACACAGACTTTTATATATATAAAAATATGATTATATATATTTTGTTTGAAAATTATCAGAAAATTGAGATAAAAATTAAAGCACTGATCGTATTTACATGTTTTTGTTAGAATTACGTAAATGAAAGTATAACTAATAAAAATAAATAAATACCAAGTCTCAAGCTAAAACCAATAATACACTGAGCGAATACACAGAACAATTCAAAATAAATACGATAAAATGTAACTTTCTCATTTAAATTAAAAACATCCATGCTCAAATCAAACTAAAAATATATCAAAACAAAAAAAAAATAATAAATATAATTAAATAAATGAATTGAGATTATTGTGACATCTGTATAACGAAAAGAGATTGCTGTATCATACAGCTGTTGTAGTGTTGATATATTTTTGTGTTGATTTTCATAGTGAATTGTGTTGTACAATAAATTTAGAATTGAATGGGGAATGACGAGTCTACTCATTTGAGCGATTAGTTTAGTTGTCAAGAGAGTTAATTGAGATAAAAGGGACATTCATCGTTTTATGTGAAATATAAATGGATTTTAGTAGGGAAAGAGGGAATACGATCAATTTCATTGATATACCTCTTGTCCCTTAACGCGTCACGATTTTACTTTACATCACCATCCCCGCTCGAATTAATGAATCTTGGACTTTGTTTATGGCGTTGCGCGAATTATGTAACCCTCAATATATTGAGAGTATAATAATCTTCGGTGAATATATATATATATATATATATAGGAAATGATGAAGTTTGATTGAGGTAAAAGTGGTTGTGAAGTTTTGTGAAATCGTTAAAGTTTGAGCGTTGTCACTTAGCCAGCGGTGGATATTGCTCTAATCTCCTATATCAGAAATTATACCATCCAATTTTGGCCCTTCGTGGACTTTCACTAATATTATGTGTACACTCATATATATATATATATATATATACATCTAGAGATATAAACGAGAAACTAATTTTATCCCTTCCATCGAAAGCGAATCCCTTATCTCGAAAGTGTTTGATGTTATTGGGCGAGAGAGTTCCGAGTCACGTTGTTTTCCCAAGTCATTTAATAGTTATAATATCATGATGAAGTATTTTCACATATATATATTTAGATGTATATATATATATATATAAATATAAATATTATGTTATTATCCCACACAAACAATTATATGTACTTGTAGTAATCAATTGTTAAGCCTTTCTTATTTCTTGTGACATGCATTGTGGTTTGGAGGATAAACTAATTATTGAATTCACTTGGTCTTATGCAATTTTCAAAACATTTTCTTTATCCACACGTATATTTATATTTATTTTGTATGTATGTATGTTTATAAATAACTGTATACAATTGTATTCAATTTGCATTGTGCTAACTGCACAGCAATAATTTGTCTACTCTCAAATTATCCTTAATTATTCAACGTGTGTGTCGCGTAGTGTAGCACGAATACGTGCAAATATTGTATAGATACGTATGTGTGCGTGTCTTGAAACTACTGCATTGCTCCATCCCAGTCACTAATTGGGTGATGTATAGAGGTGGCAGGTGGATAAGGTGGTAGACATATGGGTACAGCAGGCAAGTAAGAATTTATCTGGATTTGAAGTTGAATTCGTAAATGAATTTGTTGGTAATTGCATTAACACTGTGATAACTTTTATTTTCGCAGGAATTTATTTTATTTGTTGATGCGATTATTTGGATAAGTGGAAGCTAGTGATAGTGTTAAATTAAAATTTAATATATTTATTTGTAGTATATGTAGATTTTTGTGTTTACAAGTAATGAATATATTCGTTGTAATTAGCGTATGGATAATATTTGTAATGGCAAAATTTAATCATGAGAAATAATTGTGAGAGATTTTGTGTGGAATATTATTGCGAAAATATTTGGAATGGTGCAATAATAGTATTGATTATTGAATATCCAACTGAAATTTCCTCGCAATTACTCATTACAATGTCAATGAAACTTTGTCAATTTGAATGGTGGATATCGTTGATATCCAATGCGATTAATTATTCATCCCAGCAATTCGTTGGGTACACTCGGTCAATATTCATTATTTCAATAGTTTGTTATAACCATTATTGCACGGTTAGACTAATAATAATGGTAATGATGATGATGATGATGATGAAATGCAATTGATCGTTGCCACCATTTATTTTCATTCCATTTTTTTGGGTGGCGCTGACTAAAAATTTTGCGTGAAAAAACATGCGATGATACAATATCGAAAAATAAATGAATAAATAAATAAATAAATACATAGATAAACGGAATAAATTGCATATTGTGGAGAGAATTGAGCGAGCGTTTTTTTTTTTTTTTTAATATTTTTGATATGGATTTTATGAAAGTTGATGTTGTTCGCGCAGTCTTCAGCACTTAACTTAGTCACTTGATATATTTTGACATTTGACATCATCTCGTTGTTCATCTACTCTCGTTTTCTCTTCTATCATTTAATTTCATAATGATGCTAATTATATAAAATTACAAGTAAACATACGGAATGGAAATTAATTTTCTGGTGTGATACTTGATTAAAATTTAACTAGAGTCTTTTCCTTTATTAATTATATCTCATTAGGAATAATTAATGCTGACATACATATATCAAATCATTATAATGTAAAGTAGACGTTGCTCTATGCAACTGCAATTGCCATAACGATAAATTTCTAATTGATGCATTTATTGGAACAAAAATTCTCAGTGTAACAGTGTCAAAGTCGCTCCTAAAAGTTTTCTGGAATTGAGGAAAAGTCATAAAAATATATTGTACAAATAGTAGAGTTATCCGATAATTTTTTTATCATGTTAATTAATTAATTTATTTATTTATCCATTTAACAATGGATATTTTCAATTGTGATAACATTTTTAAAATTAGTGAATGACATTAAGATTATTTTTCACAAATTGTCATTATATATTTTTTGGTTTTTACATTGCTCATTTTTATTTTACAATTCATTTTTTTATACAATCAATTATTTATCCAATTGATGATAAAACACCTATGAACCTACATTGTCCCAATAATTTCTATCAACTGTACAATATTTTCTCACTATTTTCATTTACACATGTGCACTTACGATCAGCTTGAAATATTTTATCTTTTCACTTTTTCATTTCAATTATATTTCCATTTGGTTCGCTTGACCGTCATAATAAATTGCACTTTTAATGGAGTGGCCACGTCCGGCCACCGGCGTATCTGTAACCACAAGAGTGTTCAATGAAAATACGGATATCCGGTAGGAGAATTTTATACGTGTATGCAAATGGTAGATAGAGGTTATTTGTTAAGATGATCAAGTCTGAATAGAAAAGAAATAAAATCTGTCCGCTATACATCATTTTATTATTATTACTTTTATTATTTTTATTTGGATCTTTATTGATTATGGGTTTTGTCAATAAACATAAAATAAAATCCACATTGTACGGTATATAATGGAAGAACAATAGATGGGGGTTTCTCAGTGTTACTGGGGCTTGAAAAATAATTAAGAAGCCAGAAAAATATTAATGCTGATGGTTTCAAGTCGTATTTTAATTTTATGTTTGTCGATGAATCGTATGTAATGTGTGGCGCGAAAGGCAACGAAAGTGGTGCATATAATTTGGTCGGTGAACTTTTAATTAAGTTCACTATTCTCTGCGTTCACGCGCGTGCACTCCAGTATTTCCATCGTTGTTTAACGACTATGATTACGAGCTAAAGTCTCTTGTTTGGCGTTAAATTCTCTTTGAATATACTACTTCTCTTTTTCACTATATTTTGTATAATACCATTCTCTTTTGATTTAAAGATATCGGATGGGAATAGTGGAAATATAAATTTCTAACTTACTTCAACTATACAGTGGAAGTTGCGATGATATTGAAATTTTTATTGAAATTGAACTGTTGAATGTTGAAAATAAATTTTACATTTTTTATGAAGATATTTTAAGTACATGGTAAGACGTGAACGGCACATTACTATATAAAATAATATAATTGTTCTCATTCACAAAGGTAACATAATAATTTGCTGTGTACTATTTTTTCCAATATTGATTATCCTTTTTCTTTTCTTTTTTTTTTTTTTTTTTGTGAATTTGAGTGATGGAAAAATATCTGTAGAAGTATAACAACTTTCCATTTGACAGCCACAATGTTTTATTTCTCCACTGAAATTTTTACGTACAGTTTTTCAATAAAAATTTAATTAAATATAGTTAAATGGTGTCAATTGATCAATCGAAGTTTACTAAATTTTGCAATAATCAATATGGTTAATTCTGAAAAAAAAAAAGACAAAATGAAAATGATATAAAACTGTAGATTACTCCTTTATCAATATGTTCCCACAGTGCATATAATATCTATGTATACGTAAATGTATACACATACGAGTGTATAAAGGTTTATTGGTTTTAAAAAAAGGAGAACTTTCGTCATATTGGAAAGTCGATGAGCCGAGCACGGCTGCACAAACCTTACCAATAACAGCTTTATATAACATCGATCTGGATTTGTCGATATGGTATATAATAATAATCACAATAACAATAATGATTTCTATAAAATGAAAAAAAAAGTAGTGAATATTTATTAGTGACGATTGAGTGATGCAGAAAAAGCAATATCGTTTTGAAATATAGTCAGATGGAAAATTTTAAATTAAATGAATGGATAATAATTGTAATAGGATGTAAATTTATTGTAAATGAATGATGTGTAATTGTGATGAGTGCGAAAGCTTACACAGGCATTTCAAATTACTTTAGTTGGTATTCTTGTCTTATCATCGTCACATGGCAGCTGCATATTGTGATGAATATTTTAATATTGTCTTGGAGTACAAGCAAGAAAAAAAAAAAGAAAAAAAAAGGCACGTAGAGGTGGAATAGAAAAGACGATTATTTTCTTTTTTTTCTCGATGCTGGGATGTAAATGAGTGAAGATGTGTTCGTGCTTGAATGCATTGTCTCGGGGAAGACATGAAAATGCTACTTGAAATCTCATAAAATGTTCCCACCCAAGGATCACGTCTTTTATATTAAACATCGGCGGGGATTTCCTTTATATTTTCGGTGGAAAAGAAAAAAACATTTCAGGCATTAGCTCTCTCACTTCCTCATTCTCTTTTTTTTATTTATTATTTTTTTTGTTTTTTCATTTCATTTTTATTCCTTTATATGTTTTTTTCATTTTTATTATTTTTCTTTTTGTAATAGTCGTATATTTATTATTCTTTCCTCGTCGCTCCTTTTTTTTTTTTTTGATATTAGCATCGTCACCGCATTTTTTAATTATTCTCTCGACTTCCATTACTCAACTTGAATGTTGGTAGCTATATCAATTGGGATGGGAGGTGGAAAAAAGAAAAAAAATACAGATGGCAGGAATGTTTATCACTCACTCGTACATTCACAAATCCATGGTGGCAATGCCACGTGAATCTGCGAAACCTTTCATTAGGATAAAGGGTGAAGACTATATATATATATATATGTGAATGTGTTTAAGTGGCGAGGGTCAGACCTGTCTGTTCTGAATATAATGTTGATACGCTCGCTAGTTAGCAAACACGCTACAATTACATTGATACCGTACACTCTCATCGATCCAATCCCTTTGAGATTATCAGATTACAATTAAGATGGTAATTGGATTCCCGGTGTGTTTATTGGCGCATTGAAATTGTCCTACAAACATATTGATTCGACATTGAACGTTGAAACAATTAAAATTATTTTAATAATTGTATATTTCATTGTGTAATTTCGATTGCAAGTGTGCGATAATGTGATTAATACTTCTATCACAAATATATTTTCCATCAATTGAATTTATTGGCTTGAACTCAATTGCCAAATTGTTTTTATATGTAAAATTATTCATCCATTTATTCATATTGTTTCAATTCGATGTCGTCATCATCATCATCATTATCATCTCTATAATTATTAATTGGACATAGCTACACAAAATCTTTCGAATATAGTGAATAAAAAAAGCAAAAAAAAAATTGCAAAAAGGAATACTGTCATTGTTAAATTTGTGGAATAATTTTTATCAATTGTCGATCATAAAATTGACATTTATCTCTCTATATATTCTCTATATTGTATTTTGAGACAGTAGTGGTGAGAATGGGTGTGATATGAGTGAGAGAAGGAGAGGGAGAGAGAGAGAGAGAGAGAGAGAGAGTGTATCGAGTAGTCTGTCTGTGGAAACAATATCCCACTCGTTTCGGTAGGATCGTTCAGGATAGGATGGTTCATGGTGTCAGCCGCGTTTCCGCCAGACTCGCGAGTATCGTCCATAAATTGCGACGTGGTGGTAATGCCAATGCCGGACACTATATATTCCCGTGTTCACTGTCATAATAACCCATCATGTATCCATATCTATTCAGTAATGTGGGAATTGAGAGTAGAATCATCATGATGAGGGTGGGTGTGACATAGTTGAAAATCGTCATTGATATTGTACACATTGACACAATCGTGATTGCTGATCCACAATACAATTGCAATAATAATGGCTGTCTCTGTGATAAAAGAAAAAAAGAAATAATTGTATAATTTAAAAGCAATATGGAAACCTTTTTTTTTTTTCACAATACTCAAGTTAAACAATTGAATTGTTAAATTATAATATCATTGTGATAAAGCAAATATGATTGATTAGCAATACACATATTGAATGTGATATTTGCATTGCAATTCAATTGAAATTAACGGCCTATTCATACATAAATAAAATACTATACAGCATTTAATTGTTATAACCAATGAATATATTTATGTTTGGGCATTTATAATTTGTCGTAATAAATTGAATTAATTGAAATATAATTATTGGTATATTCATTGTCAATTAAATTATCGTATCATACTAAAGTATATAAAACAAAATTGAAATTTCTGGAATATTTTTTCAAACCTTCGCCTCAACCTGTCAACTAAATTGAGCTATAGCCGTCTCCCATACAAAGTCGCCGTCGATGGAAAAAATGCCGTAGATCGGCCGATGTCCAACTGCCAGCGTTCGGCCAAGCATTGGCCATTAGTAATGGCCCAATCATGGTTGATTACTGGCGTTTATAATCAATAAAATATTTTTTTAGAAAAAGTTTTTTTCTTAATTTATATTTTTTTTAATTATTTGAATGCATTTTTCGAATGTAAAAAAAATTTTACTAGTATTCATGTAGAGATTGATAAAATATTAACCAAGAAAATTAGATAAAAGAGAAAGAAACAGAACAATTGAACTATAAATTTAATGTAGTAATGGGGAAATATCGACAAAGATTTATTGCACGTCATTAAATTATTATTTTTAATTATTATTTTTTTTCCTTAGATTTTTCCAAGTCTTTAATTGTCTTTAAAAATATTTAATGCAGAAAGCATTTCTTTTAACTAATTGTCGGGTGAGAGTAAAATTCTTTAATTAATGTATCAATAACTAATAGGGTGTACAATCTATTGGCATATTGAAAATAATTTTCTCAGTGTTTAGTGGCACAGTCGGCAGCGCTCCTGTCTCACAGTCCCAGGGTTCCAGGTTCGAGTCTCACCAGTGGCAGATTTTTCAGAGACCGAGTGATGTGAAAATATTTTCACCAGGGGAAAGTGATGGATTTTCATGCCAATATCCACCACCCAATGATTATGATTAAAAAAAATTGGGCAGCATACACCATCCAAATTCTGGCTTACGCAAAATATTATTAGTATTATCATTACTATTATATTAATAATAGTAATGATAATACTAATGATACCGATATATTATGATTATATAATAAAATAATAATAACAATATATTATTATTATTATTATTTTATTATTATTATTATTATTATTATTATTATTATTATTATTATTATTGTTATGTTATGATTTGCCGTTCATGTGCCATTAATGGGTCGATAATTTGAATAATACGTGGTCCATTGTTGGGCTCATTAACCGGCCGATGATCAACTACCATTAATGGGCCGGGGTTATCATTTGTATATTCAGCCGTCCATGGGCCATTAGAAGACGCCAATGATTGGCCGTTAATTATCATCCTTCGCCCGGCGATGGGCCATCCGAGGGCCGGTTTTCAAACTTTGTATGGGCTCCGCAACTTTGAACTTGATGTCAATATAAAAAACACGGCTGTGCATATATTCTCTGATGCACAATAGTTTTTTTTTCGACCCCTTTCTCACACATACACACACACACACACACACACATATATATATATATAGGATCGAATGATTGCATCGATCACGTAGCCAGAGACTGCAACATAGAATACATGGTCATTGTGTGGCGCCCAACGGGCTTGGAATCAACTCGGACCTCATCAGCCACATGCGACGTTGGCCACAAGGGAAAGCAACGGTTCGTCGAGTACATACGACAGTCTCTAGCTCACAGTGTATACGTGTATATAATATGCTGGAATAGTATGATGGCACTTCTCGTGGCACTCATCCTTTGCCTACCTCGTGCATCTCACTAATACATGCTATCTCCGAGGTGTAATGTGAACCCCTCTGGCGACCACAAATTGTAGATAGTGGCCTTGGGGGAATCGTATGCAAAGCCATCTAGTGGTTGGCTAAGAGATGCTCTTTCACCAGTCTTCATATAACTAACATTTTACTCGCAGCATTTTAAAGTGTCTACTCCTACACAAACATTTTGCACGATGTTTACCCGCTAGACACAACAGCACTTCATATATATATATATATACATATAGCATTGCAATATTAATATTTGCATTTAGTTATGGTTATAAATGTATAATATGGAATTTAAAATACATCATCACCATTTTTCTCTTGGGTGATTTTGTTGGAATTGTATTTATATTGTTTGGATGTTGAATGTTTTGGTGTTGATGGTTGGATTATTTTAGGACAAGTCAATGAAGAATTATTTTCATCAATTGTATTATGTAAATAGAAAATTTATTTACATTTTTCGTTTTTTTATTTTTCTTCTTCTATTTTATTCATGCCAAGTATTTAATATTGTTGATGGGAATGAATTGCAGTGTTGGAGATGTAATCCACATGTGTAGAATGAAATTGGAGAGATTTTTCGTCTCAAAGCTACTTGAATCTGTACGAAAAAAAAAAAAAAAAAACGAAAATAAGATTTATACGAGAGGTCCTTGTGTGTACATCACGTTTCTTCTCTAAACCATCGGTAGTACTTTGATCTTGCAGTACAAACATACAAATGCATACATGCATGTACATGACATTGACATTTTAGCATTCCAAAGAAATAAAAATAAGTGGCTGAATAAAATTCGTCGCGTACGACATGGCATAAAAAATATCATAAAGTTAATAGAAAAAAAAATATATATATATTGAAGTTATTCTATATAATGGTAATGTCACATATTGTCACAGTAAAATTGAGTGAAAAGTTAGTTTAATGATGATCACAAAATATTGAAGGAGAGAGAGAGAGAGAGAGAGAGAGAGAGTGTGGAAGAGCGTAACGTTGTGACAAAAGTGGGTAAAACTTGATGTATCTTCCTAACTGTTATATAATTCATTTTGTTTCTTTTTACACTTTGCAAGCTGTTCGTTTCCCAAGAGCTATAACTTTCATCGTTAAATTATTTCCAGCATTGTCAATGTTACCTTGACCATGTGCACTTAAAGAAACTATCGTAATTCGATTTTATATATATATAAATATTCTCCTATTTATGTATATGCATATATTTTATTTTAAATCTCACCAAAATTACGTTTTAAACTGTGGTAATAATTTTTGTTTTTATATGTGCTGGAGATTTTGAGGAGATTTCAAACAAAATAATATTTTATCACAGTTGATGATTGTATATAATAAAACTCTTGCATACAAATGCGTTGGGTTACAATGTTTAAATTTTGATTTTTGTTTGTACTATTTTAAAATAAATGGATTAATATCATGGATAGAGTTATCAAGTTTTGATATATATAATTTTCATATATATAAAGGGTATTAATTTGGTATACAAATTTTGTGTATATAAATGGGAAAAATTAGAATTTTCACGTCAGCTACTCGTTTTCGTTGACGCTGCTAGTATTCAAGTGTCTTATTCTACTCTATCGTTGTCGTACCGTTGCTGCGTTGGTGGTTTACTTCAAGCGCACTGCGATTGCCATTGTGTGCTGATGCTCATCCTCAGCTCAAATTCCATTTGCCTTTATCACAATTCAGCCACTGTATATAGCGACTCGTAGCCAAAAGATAACGCGCAATGAACTGAGAAAAGATATTTCTCCCTGAGTATCCTTTTTTTTTTTTTTATTACTCAACCACCTTTGTGACTTTTATCGCTTTTAATTTCCATATCAAGATATGCTTTTTACAAATGTTCTTTGACATGACAAAAAAAAAAAATTCAAACCCGTTGGGGGAGGAAATTCCTCAAAGGGAGGAATTTCGAATTTTTCAAATGTTTTTTTGAAGGATTGGAAGACTTTTTTTCTTTTTTTTTTATTGTTTTCCAAATCCTATATATAGTTACGAACATCCGTAAAATTCCCGAAATATCTGTTACGAAATTCGTCAGGTGTATTTTATTGTTCGTGAATGTATATGAAAAAGTTTACTATAATATATTTAAAGACAGATATATGAGCGTTTAGTGAGGTTGGTGCATTTACAACGTACATGTAAGAGAAGATATAGGAAGATCTGGTTGAGTTGAATATAAATGTGAGATACAGCAGATATGATGCGATCTTTAAAAAAGGGAACTTGGGGTATTCGTAAATGGAATCACTTTAAAGTCCCTTTTCGCATCACAAAATATATGTAAAAAAAAAAACACCCACCATATCATTGAATCCACTGGACGCCTCGAGGAATAATAAATGTTATATGTATGCTGATATTTTTGAATTTGTAGACATATACATAGAATGAAATGTATATATTGACTTTGCCATTTTGCCGTCATTTCATCCTTTATCCCATGCTTCTTCTTAATGGGGACATTGCGATACCGTTGCGTTCCTTTGCCCCCACAGGCATGTTGAATATTTCAGAGAAGTCTCTCGCAACATGTCACAAATAATATTTTGTATAAAAAAAAAAAAAAATATGTCAGCATGTCTCTTATGTTATCCATCATTAAAAACATACTTCATTGTAAATAATATTTTGTTTAGTTCATCGAAAAAAAAAAAAAAAAATATAAAAAATCTTTAAAAGTTTAAACATTTTGTTGGAGTAATGGATTCATAATTGTTGGCATTGGATATTATTCACAGTGAAATAATTTTTCTCTTTTTTTTTTTTTTTTGTTTTGGATCTGAGTGAAAAAACGAAACAATGACAAGTACGATGAATTTCTCGGTTTAAAGTTTCAATGATGCCGGTATACAAATATAAAATATGGCGTATACTGGTGTGCAAGGAGAGACATCTGCTACGTATAATTGTGCGGAATGCTTTTGAAGGGGAATGCAAAAATATATCTTCCTGCCTTTTCCTCACTACCTTTTCGCATCCCCATCTCCGGTTGTTCCATATCGTAGAGCGATTTTGTCATGATGAACATTCGAAAAATATGCTGTAAAGAGAGAGAGAGAGAGCGAGAGGGAGTAAGAGATATTCGACGATTTTACGAGAGTTGCGTTACAGATTGTGACAATGTTTTTGCTTGTATACACACAAAGGCCCTTTTACGGCATAACGCTTCATGTAATACTTAAACGTATAGATATATATATATATTTCAATATATTCTATTGTTCGTGGTGGAAGGTGGCATAAACCCATGTGGAGAATGACCGAGTATGGGGTTTTATATCTGGTTTATTGAATGTGGAAGAGCATGGTTGCAATAATAGCTTTGAGGTCAATTGTCAATGGCAGTTTTATGACCACGTTGAATATTAATTATTGAATGATATTGAAAATTTAAGGAGAGGAGAAATTACTAGCAATGATAAATCAATGGATTTTTATCATTATATAGAATGGAATAGTTTTACTTTGTTTTCAATAGCAATGTGTCTATTATTATGTTGTCAATAGTTATGAGTTTATGTTCCTCGTGCAATTATTGCCGTATATATGATCGTCAAAGTAATGACAATACCATTAATTTATAATTGCAGTTGAGGAACAATTTGAAATAATAAACAAAAAATATAATGAAAATATTAGCGACAAGTATTGAGCCATAAATTTCGATATTCATTAATGAAATATAATTATTGAAGTTTAGCCTTCATCAATATTGTTATTCACGTTTATTTATTTTATTATTGAACGAGGGGGGGAAAAATAAAAATAAATATAATATAAGAGAAAATGAGAAAAAACAAAAAATAATAATCGTGAGAGAAATCACGGATACAAAACACGGATTTTAAAATTCACACAGCTTCACACTTGCGACTACCCTTTTGTCACCTAATATATTTCACCCCGTTGATTTACCCCGGGGAATAGGAATAAAAATAAAAAGAAAAAAAAAAAAAAAGTTGCTAGACGTGGCGACAGTGAATAAAGAAAGGAAAAATAAAGAAAAAAAAAAAAAAACAAGGTCGAGGCAAAAGAAAGCTCATCGATATAAGTTCTAAGAGGTGTGAGCCGGTCAATGTGTATTCTGAGCACGCGTCGGGGCTTATTGCTCGCGATTTAACACGACCGCGGGGTCGCGAACGTTGTGGGGATAGCGGTGGGATGAAGGGGAGTGTGCAAGGGCTGTTATAAAAGAAAGAGACATCGCTGAAGATAGAGTGTATCCCCAAATTCGTTAAAAAAAAAAATAACCACAGTGTAACGCATTATTTATTTGACTCGAATATGTTGGAATAACAAAAGTTTATTAGCTTAAAGTGTATTTATCGCATTATCTATAATACATTGCATTGAATTTGATAGATAAGATAATGTAGCGTTGATACATTCCAAAATGCCACACATGAAATTTCAATGGAATCTTCAAATTTCTTTAACCGCATGATTAAATTTAGTTGGCCTTAGAGATTAATTGATAATCTTACGGCACGACCATGATACGTAAACTATGTTGATGAAACAAACACGGTCGTTTAATATATCTACTTCACCATCACTGCATCAAAATATCGTATGGTAAATCAAATATTGATTACTATCCCATCAATATCTTGAGTGAACGACCCAGACACACAGGCTGCTCGCACGTGTGCCGTTATGTAATTTACAAATTGCTAATTCGGACACCATGTTCATACCGTGTATGTAAATAATTTCATTTAATATATCACATTTGATTGGATAGGATGTGGATACGTGTTCAAAAAAATTATTTCTCTCTGACTGGTTGGCATTGTGGATACTAGCCTCTTAGTTTCTTTGCATTTTCATTCAACTCGACGATATTATATTGCTTCATTTGTACATTATGGTGATGAGAGAAAATAAAAATATAATTTCGGCGAATTTGTTATTGTAAATGTGGAATATCGAAGGGAATAATAAATTCATCCGATCAATTTCCCATTGGCATTTGAATAAATTCCATCAGACATCGACTGCGAAGTTTGTCCTTCAATTTTATTTTTTTCTCCTTTTTTTTTTTTTCAAGTTTTTTCCCATTTAAAGAAATCTTTTTTTTTTATATATATATATATATATATAAATTATATCTCAAGATATTGCATATCTCTTCTCAATTTCTTGAATCCAATGAAAATTCGTTTATTTGCTGGCGATAACGAAAAGCAAATTATTTACTTTGCCGCTACAATCGACCGATCCAATTTCATTGATTGTCTGATTGTCGTTCAAATTGGTTTTTTTTTCTTCTTCTCCGATTTCCCTGTCCCTCATTTTCAATTTTTTTTTCTCCGTCCATCTCACACAACACTCGCGCCCTTCCAGTTCAAAACCCCCTTCTACATACAGGTTCAAGCCTTAGAGTTGCAAGCATTCAACAGGTATACAATCGTTGGCGTTTAAACCATCTCCTTTCTCTCTGTTCTCTTGTCCAATCTCCTCTGTTTCCTCCCCCCCCCCCCCCCCCCTTACTCTCTCTCTCTCTCTTTTATGATCTTTTGGTCTTTTTATATTTCTCATTGGCCAGCCCACTCACTCGTTCTATCTCACTTTTACTACTTTAACCATTCCTATTTCCTAACCTATTTTGTGTTTCAGTTGTGGATCTGTGCAAAGACCAAGTCAAATGTTGGTAAAATCAACATGACGACATTTTAGGTACGTCATGTTGTCATTGGCTCGCGGTTTACTTCATCCGTTTTATATTTCTTTTTCTTTCTCTACTTCATCTACTCCATCTATTTCTTCACCTTTCTCACCTTCCTCTTCGGCTTTCTCTTCTACTTCTGCTTCTACTTCTTACATTGGGTAGTATCAATTGCAGACTCGCGCGCGCACTTGCTGCATCTCTTCCTTTCCCTTTTTTTTTTTTTTACCGTTCCCACTCTCTCTCGCTCGCACTCCTTTCCACGTAGTCTCTACGTTAGTAGTTCAGTGGTGTCGACGCTACACCAACTCCTGGCTCAGTTCGCCGCCGGTTGTCGATGGTGACGCATCCATTGCGCATCGTTGTTTCATTACCATATTCGCGATTACGCGATTTATCAGTTAAATTATTTTAACATTCATTTTGTTGAATTTAATTGGACATTTTTTTATTTTATTCCACATTATTTCTTGTTATGGTATAAATATTAATACATATTTTTATTTTCGGAATTTATATTTGTGACAGGTGTTTAATGTCACAAGTATTTATTGTTAAATTCTAAACCACAGTAGTGGTTCATTAATTCAAAGTACACTGTGTGAGTATTATTCAATAAAATTATTTTAGCAGATTCAATGTTGTGTTGGATATGTACTTCTATAATTAATTAACTATCAGTGATTGTAGATAAGATTTGTCGAATTTCGATTGAATATATAAATTCACTCAGAGTGATATCATTTATTTGCAATGTGATATTGATTTTTTTTTTCGTTTTTAATATTTGCTATTTGTAAATGAGAAGTATTGACTTTATTTATATGGCATCTCATTCATTCACCATTGATCCACGTGTTTGTGCACATTCAATCGCATTATTTTATATATTTTTGTATATATTGACATTTTCATATTTTATTAAATTCTATTTGATCGTTTGATTGAAATATATCCGCCGCAATGCAGTAGTAATGCGCTCACAGTTAATGATAATCCACTAAACCATGTGGTTGTTAAATAATTACATAGTATCCATTGGTTGTATGAATAGCCAGTTTGCAAATATCCAATGTTCATTTTATTTCTATATCGTCAATTTTGCTGACACCATAACTATTTTCATCAATAAATATCTTTTTTTTTTTGTGTTGTCGCTGTTGTTGTTGAATGTTGCGTGATTTATGAGTACTATCCGTTTGTTAGATCTATTCATTCGTCACATAATATAAAAAAAAAAAACAATAAACAAACACAAGCGATTTTATATGGTGTAATATTAATTACTATCGTTAAAGAATCAGTTCAATGTCTGAGAATTAAAATGTTTATTTGTGTTTTAAATTGAAATTAAATTTGTTGTGATTTTGTAAGTTAGTAGAATCTATTAACAAATACAGGTGATACAAAGGTGAATTCAATAGAATATATGACACAATTAATTGATTTAATTGGGTCAAATGTAATGCAATTTTTTTGCACTGTAATACTCGGGGTATGTTCGTGCCGGGCACACCGTCAAGTATTATTTAAAGTGACAGACATTTCACTAATGATAACATGAGCGAATTACGAGTGATTCTCAATGTTTCCTTTTGTGTGTGGGTTGTATATGTGGCATCAATTCGTTTCCGGAAATTTCATGTGATTGCATGATATACTGGCGATTGTATTGATGATGGTAAATTGTTATAAAAAGCTAAGAAATAATTTTTTTTTCTTTCATTATTATAAATATAATTTATCCATTGTTTTTTTTTTTTTTTTTTGTTAATTCGATTCATCATGTGAAAGTTTTTGTAATTTAATATTACATATGTGAGAGTGTTAATTGTTGCCTGTGTATTCATATTAAAGGTGTGTTTGAGATATCTACTACAGTTTAATTTGAATGGAGTATATCGCGAGCGAAAGTTATAGGCAGCATGAAGAAATCCGGTTTATTTTCAGTTCTAAGGTCACATTTAAAATATATATGTATATATATTTTACAGATTTATATTGTGGAGATATTGTAATGACCTGATTTTATTTGATGAAATTTCCGCACGACTATTTTCCCGCATCATGGTTAATATACATGTGTACATGTGGGATAATATATATATCTGCATGTACGTAAGGTGGAAATAGGAGTCGTGACTTTGGATTTTTTTCGAGGGGAAAGACACGGTATGTTATCTCTCGGTCGAGGGTCGTCGAGTTGGGGCGAGGAAGGTCAGTTACAAGGCCGGCGTTTACGTATCCGCATGGTGCGATAAATTGGAAAAAATATAGTCGTTTTTATTTTTTTTTTTCTAAATTCCATAACATTTCTTCACATATTATTGTACAATATATGATATAAAAAAGTAATATATATACATTTTTTGTATTTTTCTAATTTTTCATGTCAATGGAAAAATCGAAAAATGTTTCAACTAAAATAGATGAAAAAAAAAAAATGTGGAAGGACCGTACAGCAGATAACGTTGTAATTACATTTGGGCTCGTTGAATGGGCATGGGGGGGGGGGGGGGGGGTAATCCTATTGGACTTTCACTTCTATAGGTTAGACTGTTTTGTG
>CAJUYH010006361.1:0-20338 GCA_910591685.1 Galerucella tenella | reverse complement strand
TGGGGCCCAAGTAATTGAAACACCTCTGTCCAATTAACTTTTCTCTTATAGGTAACACATAGGTTTTATCTCTGTTTCTTGTAAAATATTCATGATCTAATCGAGTTAAACAATTCTCATTTATTTTAAAATATACTAATAATTTGAAAATATAGAGTTGTCTTACATCGAATAGCCCACTTAATTCAAATAGTTCCCCACTAGGAAACATTTTATTTTTCTTATAAATTATTCTTATTAGCCATTTTTGAATTATGTTCAAATTTTGTATGTGGCTGTTATTTACCCCTCCCTATCCGAGAATTCCATAATTTAGTTGTGACTGTATTGGTGATAAGTATATAATTTTCAGTTGCCTAGTACTTAAAAAAACTCTCAGATATTTAAATCTGCCAAGAAAACCTCTTAGTTTTTGTACTAAGGCATCAATGTGTAAATTCCACCTAAGGTGTCGATCTAAGACAATTCCTAGATACTTGATTCTATCTGTTTCTGGTATTGAAGTGTTTTCAACAGAAAGAGGTCCTAGGTTTGGAAGTCCAGTTTCATAGAATGTGAAAGGCATGTATTTGGTTTTTGTAACATTCATAGTAAGTTTATTGTAGTTAAACCAGTCTACCATTGTTTTAAAATCTTTTTCAGCATCCTCTTAACTGTTCCCAAGTACTTGCTTTATAAAACATTGCCGTATCATCAGCAAAACTAATAACTCTTCCCTTTGTTGGATACGAAAGTAAATCATTTATATATAATAGGAAAAGAATTGGTCCAAGGACTGTCCCTTGAGGGACTCCACAGGTGATTTTTCTGGAATCGCTGATGACCCCATCAATGTTCACGAATTGTACTCTATTAATTAAGTAATCCCTAATAAAATTGTAGGTTATTCCTCTAATACCGTAACATTCCAGTTTTTTAGTAGTTTTCCATGGTTCACAGTATCAAAGGCTTTAGACAGATCCACAAATATACACAAGGACGGTACTTTTCTATTTATAGCTTCATAAATATCAGCGGTAAGCGAACAAATCGCATCTTCTGTGGATTTACCTTTTCTAAAGCCGAATTGACTATTTGATATTATATCATCTTTGTTTAAAAAGTTCATTAACCTAATTTTAAATATTTTTTCAATTCATTATTACATAGTGTGTTAATATGAAACCACCATTAATGCATTTATATTATCCATGAAATAATTTCATTTATTTGTTATATATGTATTTTATGTCACTTGTTTGAAATTTGATGCACAATTTCTAATTTTGGCACTGGATAGCTGCCATCTGGCTATAAAATTACCAAAAAATTGATTAGCTGAAATAGTTGCCTGTTTGTGCCTGTGTAATTATCATATCATGAGATTGAGGCTAATTGTGAAAACCTGCAGTTTGCCATTTGTTTTTGGTTGTACATTTTTCCGATGCTCGAATCGTAATCAGCGGTCAAAAAACCCTAGTTTCCCTAGTTATTTAAGTTGTTTAATAATTGCTTATTTATTGTTCATAACTAATTTCGAGCTAATCACCCCACGACCAAACGTGTTTTATCGAGCAATTAACAGCTTTCTTAACAATTTACAAAAAGATTCTAGCATTTTTGAATTATTTTCCGATATCACTAAAATTTCTAATTGAGAGGATTATACCGTTGAGTGATAAATCACTCAACGATTATACCTATCCTTATTTCTACAAAAAATATTATCTTTAATTTGTCAAATTATCAATACCGAAATCTCATTATTTTCAACAAATTCCTTCGACTTCGATCATCAATAATTACAGCATGTTTGTTTAACTTATCTTTCATTCCCACTTTTCACGTAAACATTTTAAATGTTATTATGACTTATTTTTAGATAAAACCACAAGCGTAAAAAAATTAATGCATTGATCGAGTCAGTTATACCTCAACCATCAACAATGTCGAGTGTTTCTGTGGAAGACCAGTGGAAAAATTTCAAAGTAAGTGAATGCTATAAATAGATACTTGTCATGATGCATACACATTGTTATTGATGATAACCTTGTGTAAACAATATGTTTGTGTTCTACATAGAAGTATATCTGTAAATACGCTCATTAAAGTACGGGTTGTCCAGATTAAATATGGGATGCGGTTATTTGATATTTGGAAAAAATATAAGCATAATCAATGATTACCAGAATAAAAATATTTTTATTCTGTAATCTTTGGCATAATCAAGAGTACTTTGGTAGAATTTTAGACGGTATATAGGTGTTAAGGAGTTTTTGAAAACTATCTGAAAATACAAAAGAGAATTTGTCAACATTTCAATTGCAACTTGTTGGCCCACTTTTTTCAATAAAACACGGTTTAATTGTGTCACACTAAAGAAAATAATTCGAAATTATACTTTATTTTTCCTTGGAAAAAATGTCTCCATTTTGTATCTATTATTGTTTTAAATATAATATTTCATGAGATATATATTTTTCATTAGAAAGTGGAATTAAAAAATGTTCTATCGTCAGCTATCAGAAAGCTGTAGTACTTTAAGTAGAAGTGGGATTATTCAGCACCTTGAAGTATAAGTACTTAATCCACAGATAATATTATGAGAAAAAAACAATTTTTTAGATTCTTTTAATTTTTTTTTCAAAATATACAGCTTGGCTCCTTTCATTTTATACATTGCACAGAATTAAAACTTTAAAAGTATGAATTAATTAGCCTATACCGTTATGCAACTCTTGAAAGAATCAGTTAGTATGCTTGTCTATTAATTATCCTGCTGCCAAATTTCCTATACCAATGTTCCGAAATATGAATGAAATCATAAAACTTCACTTCTTGAAAAAAATAATGTCTATTATGGGAGGTAAAATGATTCACCCTTCGTTTTCTACAAATAACACACATCAAAAGGATCTAAAGGATAGGAAAATCTATTCAAAGGCATAAATTATCCAGAGAAGTATAACCTTTCCCTATAACTGCCAAATAAAACACAAATTTCATCATAAAAGCATGCAAGAAATTGGCGTATTAGCTCCAACCTGAGCAGGTACGCTATCGTCTTTCAGGTTGAAGTATACGCCTTTGAAGTGGCTGCAAGAGAGCTGATGAATCAACATGTTGTAAAAAAAAACATACACATTCTGTCAGATAGCCAGGCTGTTCTTGAAGCACTAAGCTCGAACAGGATAAAATCTAAGATTGCATATAACTGTTCACAATCCCTTGAGGAAAAGGAAATATTTTGACCTGGGTGCCGGTGCATCAAGGATTGGAGGGCAACGAGAAGGCAGAAACTGGCGAAAAACTTGAAAAGGGGTCAGAGACTCCATTTATCGGAATTGAACCATTTTTTGGCTTTGCGAAAAGTCTAGATCAGCGATAGCTACCTGGGCGGAGAGGCAAACCTACACGGTCTGGGCAGACATACCGGGGCTTTCTTACTCGAAGCCGTTCATATACTACTTTTCGAAACTGCGGAGCACATACTATGCTCATGCCCAGCTTTGGAAAGGGTGAGGTATAATATATTCAGTTTTAGTACCGAACGACTTCAAAAAAGTTTCCTCAAATACAACCATGGACTTCGTCAGAAGCACAGGCTTGTAGGTTGAGTTGAAATTCCTATTGGTGAGCCACAATAGACCTTAGGGGGTTCAGTGAAGGTGGTGAAAAGGCCCCGCTCACATATAACCTAACCTAAACTAGCGTTTTAGCTCACTCTAGACATGCCGCTTATGACACTGTTGCATATAGTTGCTTGTATCTTTTGAGTTGGGTACTTATCGTAGAAACTTATACACTGTAGCACATTTCTATAAGTAGATGTTTTTTCTTTTTTCATCAATAGTTTGTGAGATATAGACTCAACCTTTCATCTTTAAGCAAATATTTTGATTATCGTTCATTTGACACCCAAGTAGCAAATTAAATTCTATAAGGTTTGTATAAACAGCTACAAGATATATCTTATGGGATACTTAAATTCTTATAACGGTCTACAGAACAATTAAATGATCCTTATACAACTAAAAAGGGCCCATTTTTATACAACTGTTTGGTTATATAACAGTTCTATTCAAAGTTTATGCAACTCTTATATGACTGTTTAATACACATTTATACAACTTTTAATCGACTGTTTTATAATCATTTATACAGCTACTATAAAATGATTTAATGGTGTGTCATGTAGTCACATCTATAAAATGGGATTGAAGCGGCACTATGAAGGTCTTACAAAACGCAATATATTTTTTCATAATGCTGTTATTTCGAGCACAATGGAAACATTTTGTCATCTAGCAGTTTATAAGAGCATTTCATTTTTTAGTGGAGAAACCAAATTATATTTCAACTTGAATACGCATCATACATTTCATTTGTAGAAATGGGGACTTATCGAAACGACTTGGGCCGCTTGGGCGGACATCGATAGTAAAAATTATGATTTCAATTGGATGGTTTAATAGCACAAATTTTGATGCGCCGCAAATTTTACTAATAGATTATAGGTATATATTTGGCAAGAAAATGAAGCGCTTCAATTCTGGTTAAGTTTCAAGTAGATACTTGAAAAAAATAATAAAATAGAATATTCTAAAATAGTTTTTTTCTATTATTTCGATAGTTTATCACTTCATATGGATATTCTTTCACAATATGATTCTCTAAATAATGATACAGTCACATTTCTCAATATAGTTTCATGTTTCCAACTCAATTGCTCATAATGGCGGCGAAAGCGGTATACAAGAATTGCTTATTTAAACATGGCGTTTTATAAAACAACTATTTTATCCAAAAAAATGCCTTAAACAATATTTCATTGTAAAATGGAACGGTATACGATAACTGCTTTATAACGAAGAATATTTAGGCACTATACAACTAAAAAGTGTTTAATAATGCAACGCAATTGAATGCTATATAATATTTATTATACAACATTATACAGCTTCAATAAGACAAGCTTAAGTAACTCTTTTATAATGTTGTAGCTGTTAGTTATATAATATATTATAGAACTCTTATACAAAATGTATAAAAGTCTTATAAAATGATATTTTTGATATAGTATAAACTTGCTTATGAGGGATTATATCATTTTTTAATAAATGATCGTATAATGCGTTATTAATTGTAAAAGTCACTATAGAATCATTTAATACGACAATTTTCTTTAAAAAACAAAATTATCGCAACAAAAGCTTAATAAAAACAAAAAGTCCTTAAAACAACTCCATTCGACTGTTATACAACAATTCAGTGCTCTTAGAATTCCATTTTGCTAGTTGGGCAACTCGTAATGCCATTTGCTTCAGCTTTGTTGACTTTTTATATCAAAGCATTATCTGTTATAAGTACTTTGCTAAAATTTAAGCTCAATAATCCAAATTGGGGTTACATTTGCTAAGTCCTAAAAGATCCGTTTACAATTAATATTATTTTGCAGGCCACTCACAAAAAAAATTACTCTGATGAAGAGGACAATCAAAGATTTCAGATTTTCAAGGCAAATGTTCAAAAAATAGAAGAACACAATAAAAAATTTGAAGCGGGCGAAACAACGTATCAGATGGGCATTAACAAATTTGCTGATGTTACTGAAGAAGAAATGAAAATGTTCAGGGGCTTAGCACCTAGAAATTGATTATAATTTTCTATGTTCATTCTTATAAATAGATAGTTCTAGCGATTTTCATTTAAGTGCATTCTAATCCTATAAGTGTTTTAGTTTTAGTTCCACGGATTTCCAAATATATTTCCTTATTTTTCCAAAAACTTTCTCCTTGAATTTACCATTGAAAGTTTCTCTAACCGTTTAGATAACAACAATTTCTCTATAAAATGAATTTCTATCGTCAAAGCAGACAAGAAATCGATATTGTAATTATAAATGTCTCCTTCCATGAAATGTTAATTTGATTATACATTGAATGATGTAAGATTTCCAATTTTATCGACGTACTCCAAAAATAAATCTTACATAAATTCCCTAATTTGCTGTCAATTTTACCAACTCAAACAAGATGGGTTAATCGTTATTGAAAGTTTGAGCAAGGTCTTCAATACAAAGGATAAAGGTTATGATGTAAGTCCCCAAGGTGCCCGAGTTAGGGTTTACAAATCCAGGAGGATTCTAAGTTGTTGACTATCTTACGTTAGCGGTTGTAAACAATATAGCTGGATTAGGAAAGTTACTACATAACAATTTTGAATACATACAGAGAATATCTACAGAAGAATTTAACTGAACAAATAATTATAATATGTATATTATTGTATATATAGAAGTTATCTCTGAGGAGTAGGCAGATTGAGACCTTGGAGATAACTGCCGAGTACCGTAGTCTTATCCTACCTATATCTTGATAATGATTCCAAAGCAGGAGTCGAAACGCCAAGAAAATTATTTTTTCCTACAACCACTATGCAAAACACACTTTTCTACACAAATTTTCATACGCAAAGCAGGCCTTTTATTGATTCTTTTAATAACTGTTGGAAAAGTAATGCGAAAAATACACGCTTTGGCACTTTTCCGCACCGAAATATCAAACAAAGCTACCTATGACCTGTCAATTTCTGTTGACAATTCAACAATAGTGAATTTCTTATTGGTGTACAACTTTTAAATGTAAACCAAAAGTAAGTGAGTAAGTAAGTAATGATTTATTTTAATTTGTCAATTATAATATCATTATCCTATTAAGCATTATCTTAGGAATTATGAACCAAGATCAAAATAATGTATCTGTTAAGTTGTTCAATTCGGACATTGAAATACTCCTCCATATATTATCGAAAAGGCTTGAATTGCAACCGAAAATTTGTTACCTGAGGTTTCAATACAAAATTGTTCAAATTTCACAATTAATTATACATTCAATTGATTTCTCTATTTATTTTCATATTGTAAGTCCTTTCTGCTTAAAGTTAGAATGAATAACTATTTAAATTACTGTATTCCTTTCATTAATAAATGTGGTTGTAGAAAAAATATTGTGTACAACTCTTACACAAATCACTTTTCCTACTCGCTAGATTTGCGACACTCGCCTTACGGCTCGTGCCACAAACATCTGTGCTCGTGGGAAAAGTGACGCTTTGCGCACTAGTTGTACAAACTACTATTCTGAGCGTGGTTCATCCAGAAAACCTAGTAGTCATTCTTTTGACCTCGTAATTCTTTCGGAACATATATTATATATATATACATTTTATTTTTAGTGAACATTGTTGCAAATTATTTGAGAAAAGAGTATTTACTAACTGAAAGTTGTTGAATGTACCATTGATAAGCAACAAACAAAATTTTAAAAATAGACTTCTGTTACTTACCTTATCAGGTGATAAACATCAGACTTATCCTTTAATTCTACTCTATAGCACCGCTAAAATATTTTTTCGATCTTTCCGATAATAGCCTATCAATTAAATTAATAATTAACTGATGTATATATAATTATACCAATTATATCGATACGGGATCAATCTATATAATATACCCTAATATATCTAAAAGCTTTTCTTAATTATTCAACTCGACCGGTTCATCGGGCAGTGAAATTTTATTCAATTTATTCGTGTTTTCAATTCTGTTGGCAGTCCTCATGACTGCCTATCCTTTTTTAAAACTCATCTTTTTTCCATACCCAAGAAACAGATAATATGAATGAATACCTAAATGAATTTGTTGTTTTAATTCACCCGTAAAATTATTGAATAATACTGTACATTGGGGAAATTTTACAACAAACACGCTACCATCAGAGCCTTTTGAAAGCCGCAAACTCTACAAAAATACCGTTTTAAATAGGGCCGTCATCCTAATCCCCCAGTTAGCCGATATTTAATCATACAAAGCGGAAATTTGGTTTCCTGAAGCTTGACTATATTTTTTTTATTTCATTTTCATATTAATGGCGGGTCGGGTTTTCAAAAGCATGTTTATGAATAACCCAACTAAGTTTTTGTCGGGTTACACGCAAAAAAGGATGCCTTTGATATACAGTGTCGTACAACTACCTAGGTGATTGTTTTCTACTTCAAAAACTTACAAAGAGATCAACCTAAACAGACTGAGATAATGCCTAAGAAAAGTTATTGAATCAAGAAAAAAAAACAACTAATGGAGTAGAGAGTATGGGATGGAAGATTCATTCATTCATACGTTTGGGTTGGGCTCCTCAGCCCAGGCACTTGAACTGAATCTTTGTACCATTACTCATGTTATCTACCTACTTAAGGATATCCGAGGTGCTCTAGACAACCAAAAAACTGTAGTATGTGCATTTTTGGACATAGAAGGAGCTTTTGACAATACTCCACATGAGGCAGTCAGAAGAGCATTGAACAGAAGAGGTGTAGACAGCACAACACCCAAATGGATGTCGGAACTGCTCACCACAAGAATAGCAGAGACGAGAACAAGCAAATACATTGTCTCCATCTGCACTACCAGAGGATGCCCACAGGGAGGAGTAGCATCCCCATTAATGTGGAGTCTGACGGTTGACGAACTCCTGTGTGGTTTAACGGATCTCGGAATATCCTGCCAAGGATAAATATTGTCATAAAAGCCAGGGGGAAATTCGAAAACACCCTTTGCGATATTATACAAAAGGGTCTGTACTATACAAATAGCTGGTGTAGGCAAGTGGGACTTAGCATCAACCCCACTAAAACCATCCTGATAGCCTTCACTAAGAAAAGAAAACTCAACCTCAAAACCATAAAACTTGATGGGAACGAGATTGAATGGAGAAAAGAAGTCAAGTATCTAGGTTTAACTCTAGACAGTAAACTCCTGTGGAACAAACACGAAAAGGAGATTAGATACAAGGCAAAAATGGCTCTAATGGTGTGCAGAATACCATTACCAGACTTGGAAAGAATGTCATTCAATGGCACACAGACGGCTTAAAAGCAATAGAAGGAACTGGGATTGGAGTGTTCGGGCCAGGAACCAAACACTCTGAAAGCTTGGAAAAAACCCCAAGTATCTTTCAAGCGGAAATCCACGCCATAAGAAAGTGCGCCCAGTTCAATATTGATGAAGGATACAGAAGACAAAGGATTATCATCATGTCGGATAGTCAAGCAGCCATTAAGGCACTGAGCTCTTGTGTAATCAGTTCCAAAATGGTGTGGGAATGCCTAGACAAACTCAATGAACTAGGCGAGAACAACATAGTCACCTTACTATGGATTCCAGGACACACTGGAATAGAAGGAAATGAAATAGCAGATGAACTAGCAAAAAGGGGGACAGAAATACCTTTCTGGGGGCCCGAACCCTTTTGCGGAATCAGCCCCAATGTAATATTGGAAGAAATAAGTAAAGCCAAGAAAAAGAGAAGATCTGACCATTGGAAAGATCTAGTAGGGCTTATACAATCGAAGACTCTTCTGGGTGACTACAACCTGTTGAGATCAAAAGAATGCATAAGTCAAAGTAAAACTGCGCTAAGAGTATTAACAGGGATCCTAACGGGACATCGTCGCCTGAATGGGCACCTGAAAAAGCTCAAAATAGTGGAGGAAGAAGAATGCAGATTGTGTGGAATGGAAGAAGACAGATTGTGTGGAATGGAAGAAGAAACCTCCATCCACATACTTTCCAACTGCACAGCACTTCAGAATCCTAGAGCACATCACCTGGGGGATTACTGGATAGAAGAGGAACATTAGCCTAAGTTGAAGTCTGCAGACATCCTAAAATTCCTCCGGGTAATAGGTCTAAAGGAACTACTAGTTTCTGAGACTCTCCTCAGAAACTGAGTAGAAGTAAGGGGGCACAATAGATCTTTTAGGTCTCAGTGAATGTCACCCCAAAAATCACACATACATACATACATATCTACCTACTTCCATTCCAGAAGCTTTATGTCTTCTTTATAGGCCACCAGTTTATCTAGAGGGATCTTTTGTAGTTTCGATGGTTGTGTTATTTCCACTCCAGTGCTCTCGTCTGACTGCTTGTAAGTTATCACAGAAGCAAAGTATGTGAGTAGCTGTTTAATCGTAGAATTCACATTTCCTGGACATAGGTTCACTAGCTTTGCCGGAAGTATTGGTGGTAAAAGGCACAAGAAGCAAAGGGTCTTCCAACATAACGGTAGAGGGACAAACGATTTGAGGCTACCAAGAACATGAAATAAATACCTGGGAGTAATTTTCAACAAGAACCTGAATTTCTCACAACATATGAAGCACATTTCGAACAAGGCAGCGAAAAAAGGGGCACAACTACAGAGGATTATGCCCAATGTAGGAGGACCCAGTTACTGCAAAAGGAAAGTATTTTGCCAGGCAATACACAGCATTATCCTATACGCGGCACCGGTCTGGAGGGAGACAATGAAAACAAAGCGGAGCTGCAAATAAAGAGTTTGCTTAGGGCAATATCAACATACAGGACGGTCTCTGCTGAGGCCGCGCAAGTTATCTCGGGTTTTCCGCCCGTGGACATCATGGTATCAAAAAGATGCTTTTTATACGAAGTAGGTGGAAGATTTGAGGGTAATAGAAGGATGGCCCGAGAGAGGACGCTTAAGAGATGGCAGGAGAGGTGGGAGAACGCACTAAAAATGGTGCGTGGACTAGAAGACTGATAACTAACATAAGACAGTGGATGGAGTATGAGCACAGAACAACATCCTATTTCCTCACACAATTTCTAACAGGACATGGATCTTTCGGCAGCTTTACGCATAGAATAAAAAAGACACCAGACGTCCTATGTCGGATATGCACGTATTATACAAGTTTATCCGATGGGAAAGTGAACGAGAAAAAATGATCTACCACACAACTGTGAATATCATCCCAAAAATGCTGGAGAGCAAAATGTACTGGGAACAGATGACGCCGTTTTATTACCGACATTATGAAGGATGAGGAAACAGAGGATAGGGCTTATCAACAAACCATACAGGATAACTAAAAGAAGCAGAAGGAGATCTGACGTACAAGACAACTGTCTCTTTCCGGTGTTTCCACATGGATGAGGAGGGTGGTTTAGTGCGGTGAAAGTCCCACACGAACTCACAGCATTGCACTGCCTGCTGTGAGAAAGGCATTAGCTTCCACCCCACCTCAAGGGCAAAAAAGCTTTACCCATTCTGTGCAAATGTTTTAGCAGCCTTGACGAGAGCTCATTGGCTAACTTATTCAGTAGACTCTTAGTATGGAGGTGGGATGGAAGAAGAAAGGACACCCAGGACACTGCTGCTGGATAGAAGAGGGATGCTAACATAAACTGAATGACACTTCTGAGTAAACGGGGTTGGTAATGTGTAATATCCTCCGTTCCCCTTTTCTTCTGAAAATTCCTTCTTTCTCTTTCGCACAAACCTCGCTCAACTCAGAAGTGTAATTTATTGTCTGTCGGAGCATATTATAGCCCGAGAAGTAGATGTTTCCTCTTAGTGAAAGGTTAACTTTAAGAACAGTAATTTCCAAATTTGTGAATCGTTATAATAGTATAACACTATTATTTTGACATCTGGAATGAACATAAAAATATTGTCAAATTATTCACATTTTTAGTAACAATTATCCGTCTCCAGGAGTTATTAAAGCCAGTTCTACGGGGTGCGACAGTACATGGTACATAATAGTTTATTCTGTTGTTGTTTATTCCCAATGCCCCAATGCCCCAATGCATTGAGTCTTCCTGCTAAAGCCGATAGTGAAAACCATAATATGGGGACCGCGATTAAATACTTTTATTCTCAAAAACCTGATGAAGGCTGCTTATTATTCTCAAAAGCAACCTTGAATGAGGCATTTTCATTTACGAAATACGAATGTTTTGAAAATAATGTTGAGTGTCGCTTGGGCAAAAATGTTCCAAGAGAAACTAAGGAACAACAAATTAAAGTAGATAGCCTGAAAAACCTATTTACTTATGTTTCCCCTAAGCAAAACACTCGTAGAATTAATTTTGATATGACAAGTCACACTATTTCAGGACCAGCACGTATCATTCGACTTAATAGCATCTGACAAAGAACGACATCCATTTTCTAAAAAAAAGGTATTTTGTATTTGCTTCGATACCCATTTTAAAAATATTATAAGATATACCGGGTGCTCAGCCTAAACGAAACAACATGGAGTTCATTCATTTGTATTTAATATAACACTTTATATTTTTGTACGAAAAGTGAAGGATGGCTTACATTTCAGAACAAAGCTTCGTTCGGGGTATTTTTTGCAATAATTCAGGAGGTTTCAAGAAGCAAAAACTTAATTTTCCGATATGTATATTATTTTACATATTTGTAAAACTATTTTATCCCTTCAATTTATAACTATATAAACTATTTATAAATTGATTGTTCTAAATAAAAGTGCATTTTCACTTTATACCTTGAAAATATTCATGTTCTCAACACACTATTTTCTCCGTTAATTTTATGTGTCACAATCAAACCAGTCCATTATCCGCTTTTAAAAACTGCGATAAAATAAATAGGAAACTTTTCATAGAAATGGGTTGGTTGATAAATACAATTTTCATTATTATGGAACATATCAACCGCATTTAATACGGACTATTAGTCAAACCAGGTGGTCATTAAATGTATCGAGCAGAATAATTGGGAAGCATGTCATAGGTCCATATTTCTTTAACGGAACAGTTAAAATGGGCAGGTTTGTTTAAATTTCTCACAAAACTTACTATACCTACTACTTCATCACTTACCTGCTCATGTTAGGCGGCGAATGTGGTACCTAATTGACGGGTCACCAACTCACCATACCCAACACATTTGAATAATTAGTTTCTTGGACGATGTATAGGCCATAAATGGCCACCTCATTTACCAGAATTCACAAAAATTGATCTATAGTTTACTGAGTAACATTTATAGTGCACCAATTTCAATCAAATATTCGTATTGTTTGCTCCAGCTTGGCAACGTCGTGATTTATGGGAAGAGACAAGAATTTCATGAATTTAATGGTGAACAAAAATATAAGGTGTACTATTAAAAAAAGGTAAACTTCATGTTGTCTCGCCTATATCTCAACATGAGTATCGGTGCAAATACAACAGTTTTTATTTGGAACATTTCTTTGTTTTTCCCATCCTAAGTAAAGTTATTGCACTACCCATTTGCCACCCTATACATAAATTCTAATTATAATTTTTTTCCGTTTTGAATAGTCTGCACCCCAACACGATTTTTATTTCCTTAATGACGTGTTCCAACTAAAATCAACGAGCAAATTAATCAAAACGAAAAGTCGTAGTACACACCCACTGATCAAGATATCAAAGAGCTATTATCCTCATTGACTGAGGTTACACAATACAAACATATATAATAATATACCTATAATTACATACAACATGGCAAGGAGACTTTGTGAGACTTTGCAATTATACAGAGTGAAGAGGGTTCTCTCATGAGCCGTATGAGCACTCAGGCACGTTCTACCTCTAATTCACATTTCACGCGACACAATGCGAGAGGGTAAAGACAGACGGTCCAGAAGAACACTACGGAGCTAGGGGGTGTGATAAGAGTTTCTCGAGTTTCTGAATGTACTGGCACATGTTTGATGAAAAAGAAAGCTCATGAAATAACAAAGGAGTTTAATAAGTAGTCGAGTTCATGAAAAAAATCGTAACATCTGACATCTTATCCTGGTAATAAGCAGCATTAAAATCAAATGTTGAAAAATTGTCCATGTCTGTCTTGAAAGTGGTTGGTTTTTTCATTGCTGCGTGGCAACTTCTACCATTTTAATACGGCAGTAACATTACTTTTAAGATATGACATAGTAGTCAAATAATACTGAAACTCAGTGTATGAACCAGAAATATTAATTATATCTCTATGTACGCGCTGTCATACCCTTGCCAAGTAAACCTCAAACAATTTATATGTGAGGCCTAATAGTTGAAAATGGAGCTAAGTACAAAGGAGAAAGGGTTTCTGGTAATAGTGCAAGTCTGCGATACTTCCTGACTTCCTCTATCCTTCATATTCTACAGACCTCCTATCTCCATCAGCATAGCTGAACCTGCCGTTTTTGGACGTGCATCACAAAAACCATCTATGAATTAAAGGTGGACGTTAGAGCCTGCTTCTCGGACCTAAGATCCCTTATTCCATAACATGACGAGAAATTCAGAGCATCAGTATGAAGTCTCCCAAGTAGCAATTTAATTTATATAAGGTTTGTATAAACCAAGATATATTTTATAGGATACTAAAACTCTTATAACGGTCTACGAAACAATTAAATGATCCCTATACAACTAAAAAGGGCCCATTTTTATACAACTGTTTGGTTGTATAACAATTCAATTAAAATTTTATACAACTCTTATATGACTGTTTAATACACATTTATACAACTCTTATTCGACTATTTTATAATCATTTATACAGCTACTATAAAATGATTTGATAGTGTGTCATCTATAAAATGTTATTGAAGCGGCACTATGAAGGTCTAACGAAATGGTTGTGTAATGCAACATATTTTTTATAATGCTGTTATTTCGAGCACAATGGAAACATTTTGTCATATAGCAGTTTATAAAAGCATTTCATTTTTCAGTGAAGAATATCAGAACCAAATTATATTTCAATTTGAGCGTGCATCATACATTTCATTTGTAGAAATGGAGACTTATCAAAACGACTTTTGCCGTTTGGGCGGACATCGATAGTAAAAATTATAATTTTATTCGGATGGTTTAATAGCACAAATTTTGGTGCGTCGCAAATTTTACTGATAGATTATAGGTATATATTTGGCAAGAAAATGAAGCGCTTCAATTCTGGTTGAGTGTCAAGTGAATACTTAAAAAAAATTATAAAATAGAATATTCCAAAATACTTTCATTTTATGAATTTAATAGTTTATCACTTCATATGGATATTCTTCCACAATATAATTCTCTAAATAATTATTAAGTCACATTATTCAATATAGTTTCATGTTTCCAACTCAATTGCTCATAATGGTGGCGATAGCGGTACAAGAATTGCTCATTCAAACATGGCGATTTATAATACAACAATTTTATCCCAAAGAAATGCCTTGAACAATATTTTATTGTAAAATGGAACGGTATACGATAAATGTTTTATAACGAAGAATATATAGGCACTATGGAACTGAAGTGTTTTATAATGCAACGCAATTGAATGCTATACAATATTTATTATAAAACATTATACAGCTCCAATAAGACAAGCTTAAGTAACTATTTTATAATGTTGTAGCTGTTAGTTATATAGTATATTATAGATTAATAGGTATAAAAGTCTTATAAAATGATATTCTTGATATTGTATAAACTTGCTAATAAGGTATTATATCATTTTAAAAGAAATGATCGTATAATCAACTATATCACATATTGTAGAAGTCATTATAGAATTATTTAATACAACAGTTTCCTTTAAAACAAAATTATCGCAACAAAAGGCTTAATAAAACCAATCAGACCTTAAAACAACGCTATTCGACTGTTATACAACAATTCAGTTCTCTTAGAATTTCACTATGCTGTCCTGATCGAGGAGCACATTTGAAATATATCATGAAGTGTCAATAATATGTAAGTATTTCTTAAAACAATAAAATGATTACAAGTTCAGGCTATACTGTACCTATTTTTTCTTGAAAATCTGTGCATTGTTAATGAACATTGAAGACTATGAATTGAGTTAAAATAAGACTTTGAGCTTCATCCTACATCTATAAAACCATTCCACTATTTTGCAATATTTGTGTTCACAAATTTAAATGTTCTGGTATTGACTTGAAGTTGTAACAGCACAGATAGATTGTAGAGCAAATCGGACTGTAGGAAGCCCTGGAGAAGTCCTTGTTTAAGTATAAATGTTCAGTGTGAAACTGTAATTCACTTTTACAGGCTGCGTTCTTTCACTAAGGAAGTTTTCAAGATTAATGGCAAATATTTAGGACACATTATTTAATATAGTTTGTAGGACATACTTCTGTTCTAAATAGAGGTTTGTATATTTGATGGTTTGATGATATTCACTTTCTGATATACTGTACTTCTTCTACTTACAAAATATAATGCTTCAATACTAAATTACTCAAAGCAAGACGAGCAAATATGAAGGAATTGTCTCGCTAGGAAAATACGCCTCTGTATTCCAAGCAGAGGTTTATGCAATACTTGCGTGTGCAAGGGCTAACAGTATGAGAGCCTACAACAACAGGCAGATCAGGATCTACAGCGACAGCCAAGCCGCCCTTAAAGCACTTCAGAGCTATAGGGTGACATCTTGGCTAGTATGGGAATGCGGCGAAGAACTTAGAAGACTGGCGACTCGGAACAGTGTAACACTGGAGTGGGTACCAGGTCATAAAGGAATCGCAGGCAATGAAAAAGCTGACGAACTCGCAAGAGTAGGATCGTCAACTCTGATGAACGGACCCGAACCTGCTGTGGGCATCCCCAGATGCTTAACGAGGTCATGGTTAAAAGGGTGGTTGAAAGAACAACACAAGAAATACTGGAAGAATACGACTGGGCAAATACATGGGAAGAAATTCATGAAAGAACCATCAGAAAAAGTAGCGAAAGAACTGCTCTCAATGAGCAGGAACAAACTGCGCACCACTATGGGGCTACTTACGGGACACTTTCCCACAAAGGAGCACCTAAACAAAATAGGGCTGTACAACGGAGACCTTACATGCAGAAGATGCAAAAAGGATACCGAAACAGCTCTGCATATACTATGCAACTGTGAGTCGCTGGACCACAGAAGGCAGAAACTTTATTGTAGAACCCAAATGACTCCAGAAGACTTCTACAATCAACCAGCTAAGAACCTGAACACATAAAAGAGTCATTTAAAACATCATCCCTATAACTAATAGTTGAAGTAACAAAGCAAAAATAATGTGTTTATTCCGTTTACAATTCCAGATCTGAATCTGTTTACTCAAAATTGGCCCATGTGTGTTGTCTTTCAACCAACCTATCAAAGACAATGCCAACTAAACATCTGATAAATCAAAAGGAACGGAAAAATAAATAAAATCGACCTACTTGTTTCTGACTTCCCTTTCCTATTTCGATTACGTATTCTGTTTATGAGTTGAAAGGATTGTTCTGGGTTTTGATTGTTTTTGCATGTTTCATTGAATCTTTTACGAAATATACTTATAAATATTTACACTAACAGTACGATGTGTTTCACGTCCTAAAAATAAATATAAGCTAGAAATACAGAAAAACATTGAAAACAATTATTGTTATTATTTGAAGCTTTACTTTGTGTGAATTGCACTTCAATAAAGTTAAATTTATCCCTGTGTTGATAGCGCTTCCTATGAATACAAAGTTGATAGCGCCAGGTCAGATCAGTGAAAATGAATTTTTTCCACTGCTAGCTGTGAAGTTGACAATTAATGCTTTTTCAAGCTAACTGAGGAGTTGAATATCTCTATTAGTGGTTAATAACTGTTCCTATTATCGACCAAAGTCAATAATATAGTTTAACAAAAACTTGTACAACAAATTTTTGTATACCCGGGAGATTGTCTTTAACATATTCTCTGCTTGAAATTACCTATCAAGATATATACCAAAAATGACAATGAATAGCGATAAAAAACAGATAAACAGGTGAAATAATACCAAAAAATCGCTGATTTGAGCACGACGTAACTATTTCACATAAAAAACGACCATATTATAGTTTGTTTGAAAGAGTACATAAAGTATTGGAATGCAATAATCCTTTAACAACCAGAATAACCAAAACTGCGTATAATTCAACAATAATTGAATAGTAATTGAAACCTTCTCTTATTTCCATTGGGACGCTGCTGAAAACATTTTTCTTAAAGTAAAACTATAAACTACGGCAGTTTCATGTAGATAAAATTACGTCCATATTGCCGCAGAGCCAGAGGAGTGTCTGCCAATGTACCTAAACATTTACTAATCGATTGCCAACACCACCACTCACTTCAAAGCTGTAGCCCACTGTTACGCCAATGGATGATAGCGCATACGTTCCGGCATACTACCACTTCTCTACAATGCCTCGTATAGAGAGCATTATTGTTTATTTTTCAGATACTTGTGACCCATTTTGTTTGGAAGCGCCACTAGAAAATCCGCATTTTCAAACGATTTTGATATAATTTTTTTTGTTAGATTCAGTATCAAAATAGTACTTATATCATGCAATGAGCACAAAATGATGCCCATTTTGCGCACGAGTATGAAATTTGCATCACGAGCTGAAGGCAAGTGTTGCAGCTCATGCGAGTGCAAAATGGCCATTTTGTTGCGAATTGCGTAGGTACTATACTTTTTCTATGACAACATATCGTTCACGTTTAATACATGCATACATTGCAAAAACTTTGAAATAAATAAACTGAAAATATTTCATCGAATTCGCCACTAATAGGCTTTCTATCAGAATTAAAATATAAATTGAAGAAATATGTAAATATTTCCTCTATTGCTATTTCTAATAGGTACACAGAAATAGAAGCCTATAAAAATGTATTTATAGAGAACAACAATGAAATTACTCGTTACCCACTAAATATTTGACAGAAACGATTTGCTGACATTTCATTAATTTGTCGCTGGACGTCATAATTTGACAAGCCGTAGTCTTCGTGATTTTAGAGTGAACCTAAACCTAACACGAGATATTCCATTTCGCATTTGTTGCCTAGCAGCCGATGCAAAAATGAAATCCTGTACAAAATGTGCTTGTTTATAATTGAAGTTAAGGTTATAAAATGAACATTTATCGAGGTTGTCGTAGAAAAACAGTATTTTGGCACAAATTTTCATAGCTCAATTACTATTTTCAAGGCATTCTATGTTAATTTCTCTTTGCCAAAAAAGACGAAAGTAAATAAGGCATGTGTTTTCTCTCATATATGACTGAACCACTGGATTCAGCATTACCACGAATGTAAGCTACCAGAATTTTATGAAAAAAACGAAGTTATTACATGAATTTGGAGAGAGTTGTATTTTGATTAATTTTTTACCTAGAATGAAGACACATTTTAAAAATGGCAACATAGTAAACAAAAACTGGGACTCAAACATATTGCACAGTAAAAATTCAAAGTTGCTCTGGATTTATAGCTTCTGAAAGTAATGTTAAATTATGCGGATTTTACAGGGGTGTATCCAAACAAAATGGTTCACACTGTATATTTATTATGTACAGTTTCTGTACAATTACTGTTTATTTTATTTAAAACATTCTCAAATATAACCATAGCTCACCAATTTATTTGCATCACAAAGTAATGACCTTCCACAACAAAGATTGCTGATCTAGTGCAAACCATACTTTGCCTTGTCACTTCCTAGTGGAAATCATATTAAAACGGTCAGCGGCGTAGGTGGCCGTTAACATTATTATGATTTGTTTTCGCTTGTATTGTTCACAGAAATGAGAATTCAATATATCATACAGGATCGCCCTTTATTATTAAAATATTTTTTCTACTTCTGTTTTATAATATACTTATTAAAATACTAAAATCTGTATCATACAAATTTTCATTATGATACAGATTTTTAAACCAATAGGAATGCGACATTTGCATAATGTTTAATATAGCCATGGATACCTGTTTCACATTTCTGAAATTAATTATATTGGGTCTGTTCCCTGCAATAAAAGTGTAGTACTAAGCTATACGATTTTATCTATTTTAATTATGTTTAAATGCTTCTTGCAGTATACAAATGCAATATACATAGATAGTCCCAAACTTAGCAATTTACACGCATTTTTTCACAGATAGAACTGAATTTTTCAAAATTATATAGCTCAGTGCTACACTTTTATTGCAGGCGAACAGACCTATTAAGTGACACTTAATTTGACAGCTGTCAAATAGTTCCTTTCATTGTTCTTGTTTTTCATAATGAATGATAATTATCAATTAAATAATTCTTATTAATCGGAGTAGAAAGAATATTGTATGCAACTTTCATGTAATGGGCATTAATACACTCGCATATTATATACGAAACTCGCCTGCGGCTCGTTTCGTAACCTACAACAAGCTCGTGTCTTAATGGCTATCATTACATGATCGTTGCATAAAATACTATTATGGATTGATCATCTTAAACCATGAACATTTTATATTCAGTGGATTATTTATGTGAAATTTTTTGTTCTATTTAACATGTTTATTTATTTTGATGGTATCACCACAACGAAATGATTCTCGATATTTTATATCCGCTTGTCTATACATACAGTCCAATAAAATATACTTCAATTTATCACTGTTGTTGCAACGGATATAAAACATTCAAAATTTGTCTGAAATA
>CAJUYH010006360.1:0-20345 GCA_910591685.1 Galerucella tenella | reverse complement strand
AAAATTTAATAAGCATAATTTTAGTCCTAATCTTAATTCACTAATTTGAAAAAAAAAGTTAATTCTAAAAATTTTAATAAGTTAGATTTTCTTGAATATTTACAAATTAATAAAGAATTGCAAAACAATAGTTTTTGTTTGAATAAGCAAGTACAATTAAATAGATCTTATGTTCCTTTGCATAGACGTTTAAAAGATTAATTAGTATATCCATAAAATTTCTCTCTATGATGATATTCATATTTATCCACAACATTATCGGACTGATACCATATAGTTCAGTTAATGTTCTTTAATTAAAATATTTTTCCATATTTTTTAAATTACAAATTCATGATTAGTTATTTGTTTATTTTAAATAGGTATTTCTGGACTCTTGTTGGAGTTGTTTTTTGAATTAGATTTAGTAATAGGTTCTCATTAAATCCTTAATCTTTTTCTGGCTAGTAGGCGATTTGAGTAATGGGTTCTCATTAAACTCTAAATCAGATCTTCCTCAATGAAAATGACTCACATTGTTTTTTTGGGTTATTATTTGATACATAATTTGACTATTAGATTTAAATATATTTTTGTTGTTACTAATTTCTGGAATTTGTTTTTACATACTTCATTATTTGAATGGTTATTGTGTTTGGAGTTTCTTCTGATTATAGATTGGTTATCTATTTTGAATTAGATTTGGTAACGGGTTCTCATTAGAACCATAATCTTATTGTTTTTGGAATTAGATTTGAATATTGAGTTCTCATTAGACTTTAATCAAATCCGTTTTCTTCGTTTAGATGATTTGTTTTTTGTTATTAGAGACTACCAGACTACAATGTTTATTCATTAAGATTTGTTATTTGGAATTATTCTCAGATAATTACTTTCATTGATTTACACAAACATTTTATAGTTTTTAAATTAATTTATTTGCATTTGGAATCTCTCTTGACCTATGTGTGAATTTTCTATTTTGAATTAGATTAAGTAATGGGTTCTCATTAGACCCTTAATCTTTTTCAATGAAATTTTTGCTGAAGATCCCAATATTGAGTCGATAGCTGTTGCAGGTTCATCAAGGGGAAAAGACAATATACAAATTATTAATCTCAATAAAAGTTCAAGCACAAGATGTGCTGCTCCTTCAGGAACATGCGAAAATGCAACAACAAATCAGGATGAAGCCAGTGCCAAAAAACGAAAAAGAAGTTTATTAGAAAAACAACTGAATAATTACGGGGAAAGACTCGAACAACGCGAAGTAAATAAAGAGCGCAGACACCAAGAATGTTTGCAAAAACAAGAAGAAGCTTTAGCTGTATTTCGTAAGATAGCTAGCAGTTTAGAAAAATATGTCAACTAAAATGATTCAATTTAAATGAATCATTTTCCTTAAAGAAAGTTTTTAGTTGATCTCAGCTTGAGATTATTGTTAATGCTTGTTTTAATTCTGATCTAGTTTTTATTGTGATATGATTTTTTGTTCCAGTAGGTATTAGTATTTTTTGTTTTTCTTTTGGAAATATTTATTTTATTTTCATTAAAGATTTTTTCATACTTATTCGTTTAATCTTTTAAAGAACATGAACAATAATAATAAAAAGCAATGAACAACAGAGTGGTTACATATATTACGATCTGAAAAAACACATGCAAAAAAATGATGAGTACCTTATAACTTTTCAAAACATAATTGATTTATATTTATAAATAATAATTATTTTCTATGGAATAGGGGTTTCAAAGTTGGGCATATAAAATAAACTAGTGATATCAATTTGCAAAAACATGATACAATGGCAACTATCTCCTATTTCTATCTATTTCTCTAGCAATGGCATCTCTTAAATTTATGCCTTCATTTTTGGTTATGTGTGGAGCGATTTGTATTTTCTGATTTTGATCTTGCTCTATTCCTCCCCAAACGAACTGTCTTCACTCTTGCTCAAATTGTTGCTGCAAGTCATCGACTTGCTGTAGACAAATGTTGTGAATTATACAACATGCAATAATTGTAGCTGAAATTAAATCTGTTCGATTCATATCCAGATGCCGAAGTCGTCTTAATCTACCAAAGAGCAACGCAAAAGCTCTTTTGATCACCTACCTTGTTTGAGCATGGGCAGTATTAAATCTGACTTGATACTGGAGAAGGTTGCCTCTATCAATATATGGACGAATACACCATGCCAAGATCGGATAGGCTTTAACTCCTATTATGAACTCATTCTCTCCAAAATACCTGTGAGGATATTCCATTACTGATTCATAGAAATTGGATTTCTTGAAAATCCTCATGTCACTAACTGAACTTGGATATCTAGTAAAAAAATCAGTGAATTTTTGGTCTGCATCACAAATAGCTTGTAATGTGATGCCATGGAAACACTTTCTGTTTATATACACTTGGGGATTATCAGTAGGTGCTTTGATACCTACATAGGTTCCATCAATAGCTCCTACAACACCTCTGATTGAAATTTGTTTTTGGTTGAAATTAATTTTTCTCCTGATGGCCAACAGATAATTTTTGGGGCTAATTTATTTAAACCATGGATGACTCTTAGTACCGAAACATACAGATTTGGTTTCCCCATATCGAATCGATCTCCCACTGACCTGAAAAAAAACTTCCTATGTAAAATATGATTTTGATTTTATGCTATCCATATTCATAAGGTTACCTATAGCTATCAGGAGTGGCTAAAAGCCACAGTGTACTCAGAAGTTGCTTCCTGGCATCAATCGTATGCCTTCCTAATATATTTTTACTTTCCAAATCAGGCTGTAAGGTTTGTATTAGCAATTCGAAAGCCTGTCTTGAAACTCTGAAATGTCTTCATGAAACTCCACATCTGTGGTATTAGAAATGCAACGTTCAACATATTGTTTGACCCTTACTGGTTTTCTACGTTCAGCACCAACTGGCCTAATGGCACGTGAAAATAATAATTCCACAATTTCTTGGTCTTCGTCTTCATCATCACTTTCTTTATTATTAAAAAATATTTTTCCAAACGTCTTCATTGCTTCCACCATAGCAAACAAAGGTACAATTGCCATTGCTATTTGCTATCGCTTTTATCAATTATATTATATAACATTCGAATTTTCGAACAAATGTGAATGTGACACTTCGTTAATTCGTTGTGCGCATGACACGTCCATAACGCCCTGCTTCCAAGTAGGATGAAAAGTTGTCACCCGGCTGACATTTCTGAACGACTCCGGCGAAGAACTTTAGATCTGACGTCACACTTCGCCCCGTGTTTCTGAACGAAATTTCAATGCACGGACGCGCCGTGCGAAGTTTCTAAACGCACCCCTGTGTTCACTTAGATTATCATTTGCCATTTGTTAAATTTCAAATTGAAGTAGCGTCACTCCAATTTCCGTTATACTAACACGTGTTCGTGTAGTAGTTGAAAACATTAAAATTTTAACTAAAAATGTTCAAAATTTAAAGACAGTTTACCCCAATCAGGGGATTATTTTAAATTAATGTAATTATAAGATATTTTATTTTGTGACGTTAATGTGTTGTCGACCTTTAATTAGGTTTATTGTACCAAATACCTGACGAGTAAGTAATTCTTTACTTATTTCTTATTTTACATTTTTCCAACTTTTATTACTTACTTACAGGTATAGCACTGAGGATGGCTTAATAGCCGAAAGCGCTTTGCCATTTTAAAAATTAAATTTTTACACAGAATAAACTATGTTTTCTTGACTTGGATAAGGAAGGCTGGAAGTGATTAACCCCTAATCTCTCATACAAGTCTCCGTAGAGGGGTTGTCCTACCCGACACGGCGTCTCCAGAGGGATTGGGTGGTCCAGGGACTCGTGCTCTTCGAGCTGTAAGGGCCTCATGACCGACCAACCCTCAGGATAAGCAATAAATAAGGCTCCAGTATGGGAACCCGAATAGTTGCTCGCGGATCAAAGGGAATAGAGTAGTGAATCTCGATAAAAAACCAGCATCATAGGGGAAGCAGCTATGTTGTGGAGGCCACTGCGTCCGGAGGCAACCGTGACAAAAAGCCTAGAGGAGTAAACCTCGATAAAACAATCCGTAATCTACGTTGTTAGCAACCGTCACAATGGATGTATGGCTGCGCGAAAGTCAGTCAGTGGACATTCAATTCCCTAGCTACTCGTGGAATGTAGTATGGAGTATGCGAGGAAAGTGGAACAGGAAGCAGTGGAGGAAGAGAGAGAAGGAAATAGAATTTTTGGGAAATTGAGGCTGGTGAAACGAACACCTGATAAGGCGGGAGAAACAAGTGAGTGGAGCGATACTGGGGTGAAAAGGAAGGAGGTATCGCCTCTGGAGAATAAGGAGCAGAAGAGGAAACAGAAGGAGAAAGGAAGGGAGGAAGTGAAGAATAGAAAATAGGAAGAGAGGGAGAGTGTAGAGAGATTGAAGGAGATGGTAAGGCGACTGGAGAAGAGGGTGAAAAGGCTGGAGGAGCAGAAGTCGGTGGCTGAGGAGTGGGTCAGGGAATTAGAGAGGTCGAGGAGAGAGGGAGGTAGGAAGGAGAGAATGCAAACACGATGGGAGGAGGGGAAAAGAGACTGGGATAGATGGAAGGAGATTAGAGATAAGGACTGGGAGGATGAAAAGAGGGAGGGAATAGAGGTAAAGGTGGGAAATCCAATGCTAGGGGATGAAAGTTTAAAAGTGATATGGGTGACTAAGGAACACAGTGGAATGGAGAAGGGGATACAGAAGATGTTTAGGGATAGGTACCCGATGCTAGGAGAAAAAGGAGAGGAAATGGAGTGGTACGTACTACGGATTAGGGAATGCTGGATATGTAACAGCGTGGGACACATATGGCCAGAGACTGTCCGCACGCCTTCCTTTGTAGGGTATGCGGGGAAAGGGGACACAAGCCAGGCGAGGCAGATTGTAGTAGGGGACGGAAGGGAGTTGATTTAGGCGGAGATGTAAAAAATGGGAGGTACCCTCTGGACCCCTTAGAGGGGACGAGTCTGAGCAAGTAGGAGGAAGGAGAAAGCAGACCGCGGAAAGAAAAATGTAGAGGATAGATGGAGGGTGTTACAGATGAATCTAGTGGAGAGCATGATTAGGAAAGAGAAAGCATGTGAGAGGTAGGATTGATAGAAGGGAGTAGATGACGAAGAGTGTGTGAGGGATCGCCGCCCGCCATGAAGTATGCTAGTGTAGTGATTCCGAGGCGGGAGTAACGGTAAGATTGAGGTGGGTTTGGTTGGTAGCCATTCCCTTGGAGATGAGTCCAACACTGTCTGGGTACTGGTTAGGACCCATTCGAACATGAGGTTTTCATCTCAGCCCGAAAAAAAGGTTATCGGTAGCTACCTAAGTATGAAAGTATGAAAAACTCTCGTGTCCTGGACCATCCCCGGACAACGAACAAATAAAATCGGTTGTTAAGTATGAAAAACTTTCGTGCCATGAACAACGAACAAATAAAATTACAATTGTTGAATGTTGTATGTTGTATGATTTAACGGCAAATATTGAAATATCTTTTGAAAGCAACGTCACTGGAAATTTTGACTTGCTTGTCATATTGCGCAACATGTTTGTAATTTCAAGTTTTTGTTGACACTAATGTTACCAAAGTAGGTAACCTTAACCCACGCCTTCTACCCATTTTATTTCAGTCTACAGAGAATTTTTTGCATCTTCAAATTGTGTGTTTTAATAATAAAATCGGGGGAAGAAAGAGAAGTTTAATACATTACACGCTGCAAAATCCTTTTTAAGTACTCGGAGGTATTCAAATATCCTCGGCTACACTTCGCTTCGGCTATTTAAATACACCTCGCACCTTAAAGTGAGCTTTTGCAGCTTGTAATGTAAATAACCATTTACGTACTTATTTCCGGATAAAATGGTCTATTTTTGACGTCATTTACTTTTTGTCCGCCAACAGTTTACTTTTCGTCGAAGTATTAATTCAGTTCTGCCAATGTATTGAGAAGAATGTTTATCAAAAGCTTTCCCAGAAATTGACAACGGCTCAGCTTGTTGGGAGGATGAAGCAATTTCAGGGCTTTTTTGGGAAGCTGTTAACCATCTCACTCCTTTTTCTCCCTCACTGTCTCTGACTTGGCAACACTGTTTCACTAGTGAGCAAGAAATCACGGTGGAGTTAACACCGGATACATGATTTATAAATTTAAAGTGGAATAAAGAGTTGTATTGTTCTTAATCTTTGAGTTATCGTTGTGAAATACACCCTGGACCCCACATTGGTGACCCCGACGTGACCTGGTGATTTCCACATATTTGGTGTGTTCTTTTTACAGAATTTGCTCGAGCAGATCAGCTGCTCTGTTCACTTGAATGATTTTGCGTATTCTTTTTAAGCGCTCGTTTTGAACAGAGCTGAACTATCTCTTCCCCTCTTGCCCCTAACTGCACTACCTTTTGTGGGTGCCCGGCTCTGCCATTTAGTTGATCATAACCTCAAAACAGGAGCATTCTTTTTAAGATTTCCTGTTCACTTTGGTCACCCGCTCAGGTTGAAAATTATCCCAACAGAGCTGAACAGAATAGTGTAAAAAGAACACAACAATTGTTAAGTGCTTCGTATTTCAATATTCGCTACTCCGGCTGAAGTAGGAGATACCAGTGCAGTGAATACATCGTGAACCTGACCGAAAGCACCGATTCATGGTATCAGGGCAGTAAGGACTCTGAAGGGAAAAATAATTCCACATTTTTCAAACACGTGAGTTTTTCAAAATCCCAATTTCGTCCATCGCCCCACCCTGTGCTCCATATAGTCACGCTCCTTTGTCGCCGACGGCAGCACAGCAACCCAACATACACAGACGTTGATGTAATTCTGGTTGCCTACCGATGATCGTTTATATATCGATTTTTAATAAAAGCAACCCAACATACACTTCTTGTAATCTTGGTTGCCTACCGAGTATCTACCAAAAGTTTACTTTTACCAGCTGTTTCTGTTTTTAGTAACTATTATAGTGCGTTTAAACAATCATCATTCCTGAGGTACTGTATTTATTTTTACATGTTTTTTATCCTCTTTAGTGAATCTCGCCATTATATTAAGTGTATATGTTGAAATTTCACTTTGTTCATGAAATTTATCCAATTTTTTGCTAACTATTTATCTCACGATTATCGGTACTTAATCCAAATTGTGTATAACATAAATTATATGGTTCTTGTATTGTAGGTTGTAGATAAGGAATTTATATACTGTTATTAAACATTTCATTCATGAAATTTACCGAGGATCAAATCAGAACAATTATCGACGAGTCAAGGGCAGATCAAGGTCGTGTCCAGCAACTAGAGCAATTATTAACGTTAATACACAAGTCCATAGCTAGCGAGCTTCTAAAATCCCTACATTCTTTCGTGCGGATCCTGCGCTGTGGTTCATGCAGGTAGAGGTTTCTTTGAGGAATGCGCGGATTACAAGCGATACCACTAAGGCCGATATTATGCTGGCTGCGCTCGATGTAGAGGTTCTCTGTTGCGTCAAATACACCATCGCCACATCACCACCTCCTCCTGATATCTTCCAAAAACTGAAGGAGAAAATCATCAAAACATTTTAAGTGTCGAACGAGGCCAAACTGAGACAACTATTGGAAGGACATGTATTAACCGACGGTAAGCCATCTTTGATTTAAAGTCGTCTTCGCAATCTTAATGTAAATAACGCGGTCGACGATACGATACTCAAATCATTGTACCTTGAGCAGTTGCCCGAGCAACATCGAGGCATAGTAATATCTAGCACGGCAGCTTTAAATGCCATGGCCGATCTAGCTGACCAACTGGCGGACATTTCTAACGCGTCTTCCTGTAATTCTCAAATTGGTGTCGTCAATGCCGAGCTGTCTGCTTCACAGGCACAAACTCAGTCACTAATAGAGTCTGTTAAAGAGCTCACACTAAAGGTGAACGCGATGGAACGGAAATCGCGCTCTCGATCTAGGTCCAGAAGCAATCCTCAAACGCGAAGTAAATCAAGTGACAATGAAAAGCCTAGGCTGTGTTACGCATACCTGAAATTTCCTGAAAACCCTACGTCGTGTCGAAGCTGGTGTGAGAAATACGCTAACTTCAAAGAAAAAAACTAGTAATACCTCCCGCCCACGCGGAGACAGTGGCAGAGAGTACACATGTATTTTGTCGTCTCCACATTCGTGATAGGAAAACCGGTAATATTTCTTAGTCGATACAGGGGCTGACATTCCGTTAGTCCCCGCTGACACAAAAGTTAAGCTCGCACCCGCCAAACTTTTCGAGGCAAACGATACGCGAATAGATACCTACATTGAATCGTACCGTGAACTAGACTTCGGATTACGCCGACCCATCAAGTAGAATTTTTGCATCGCGGCCGTTTCTTGTGCTATAATCGGAGCAGATCGTCTAAACCACTACGGGATGATTGTCGACTTAAAAAATCGCCGAGTTATCGATTCAACAACCGGCAGTCGTTCGCTGGGAAACTTCAGTTCCGCGTCAATACAATCAATTTATAGCTTCAATCTGAACAATTCAATTTCACGCCTCTTGAAGAAATTTCCGGAAATTACAGGTGCGTAGACTCTGTCAACCCCGGAAAATCGAAGTGTATTTCACCATATCATAACTAATGGCCCTCCGGTCGCCGAGCGTGCGCGTAGACTTACCCCGGAGAAATTGAAATCTGCCAAGGCTGAAATTAAAACTCTATTCGAGGCGGGTATTTGCCGCCCATCGAGCAGCCCATGGGCCAGCCCTGCACACATGACCAGAAAGAAAAACGGTACATGGCGCCTATGCGGCGATTACCGACGGCTGAATGCTGTCACAATACCCGACAGGTATCCGTCTCCTCACTTATACGATTGCTCCGCAAATCTAAGCGACAAGACGTTATTTTCGTCCTTGGACCTACAGAAGGCATACCACCAAATTCCGATGGCACCCGAGGAGATCGAAAAAACCGCCATTATAACCCCATTCGGGCTATATTCGAATATATGTTTATGACATTTGGTCTACGGAATGCAGGCCAGTCGTTTCAAAGATACGTTAATCAAGTAACCTTGGTCACGGCTAGATCGCAACTGGCACGCCTTCAAAGGGTGGTCAGTTTGGGTGCAACTGGCTGCATGAAGACTACAACAACTGCTGCGATGGAAGTGATCCTTGGTCTTCGGCCTCTTCACCATGTGATCAAGGCTGAGGCGGGGAGTGCTTTCCTGCGCATGAAGCGTCTGGGATACGTGCGAAGAGGGGAAGAGTGCAGACACGTCAAGCAGCTCCGGCTCCTGGAAGATATTCCAGTTCTGGCTCGAGCGTCTGACGAATGCTTGCGCAAGTACTACTTCGCAACCCCATACAGGGCTATGATCCGGGACAGAGAATCCTGGGATAAAGAGACGAATACACAGCCTCACGTGACTGTCTGGTTCACAGATGGCTCATGCTCTGGTGACAGAGCAGGGGCTGGAATTTACTCTAGGAACCCAAGGACACAAATCTGTATACCATTGGGTGATGGTATACAGATACCTAGACAGAGGTTATGTGGATCGACGCATAACCATATACACCGACAGTCAGGCAGCAATTAAAGCCCTGAGTGGATATACCATCAACTCGGGACTTGCTGACGAATGTCGAGAACGACTTGCTGATCTTGCAAGTCAGAACGCAGTGCGGCTAGAATGGATTCCGGCCCACTCTGGTTTTGAAGGCAACAAAATGGCGGAAGCACTGGCTGCGGAAGGGGCGGCAGCTCCTTTCTGCGGCCCGGGCCCGACCCTCAGCCCAACAAAACAAACAATACGCAAGGAGACGAGGAAGTGGCTGAGGAACCAGCACCTCGCTCATTGGAATGCTCTGCAGGGTCCTAGACAATCCAAACTCCTACTGAAGGGATGGACTGATGGACACGCTGGGGCAGCTATTGAACTACCAAGGAGTAGGTTGAGGAAGATAGCAGAACTCCTAACAGGGCACTGCTGTATGAGGAAGCACCTCTACAATCTAGGAGTAGAGGAAAGTTCCCTATGTAGGGGTTGCGGCATGACTGATGAAACGTCAGTTCATGTTCTCTTAGAGTGTCCACACTGGGCTGTATTAGGCAAACGAATCTTCGGAGTCACTGTCATGGCTCCTGGAGACACAAGCAGGCATCCACTGAAAAAGGTTGTGGCCTTTATTGAAGGGCTCGGCTTCATGGATGACTAGGTAGCAGGAATGGCACAATGGGCCCGCCAGTGACCTCAGTGCCGGAACCGTGACTTTAGTTTGGCTAGGTCAAGGCTCGCCTGCACATTCTGTAGTAGTAGTAGTAGTAGTACGTTTTCGAGCTCTAGGTGATGTGGATTACGTACTCATCTACATTGACGACATCTTAGTCGCCTCATCTCCACCTGAGAAACACTCACAGCATTTAGAGGTAGTTTTCCAAATGCTTAAGGAACTCCACCTCCGCTTGAACGTGGTTAAGTTTTTGGCGTTCCGGAATTGAAATTCCTAGGTTACACGATTAACTCTGAGGGCACTCGACCTACAGCCGAAAAGATTGAGGCAATTCATAGGTTCGAGAAGTCGAAAACGGTTGCATCATTACGGCGGTTTCTCGGAATGTTGAATTTCTACCGTCGATGCTTACGCAACGCCGCTACAACTCTCGCCCCGCTTAACTCGTATCTAGCAGGTGCTAAGAAAAATGACCAACGAGAAATCGTGTGGACACCTAAGGCCACTTAAGCATTCCAAAAATCGAAAAAAGATTTGGCAGATGCGACCTTACTGGCCCATCCCCGTATCGATGCGTATATTAGAGTAGTGACTGACGCGTCGGACTTCGGTATGGAGCAGCCTTAGAACAATCTAGTAGTGACGACTGGGAACCTCTTCCTTTCCTTTTCTGAGAAAAGAATGCTTTTCTCAGAAATTTTCGTCTGCACAATCTAAATACAGTGCTTATGATAGGGAACTGCTATCTATACCACGATAAAACATTTCAGGCATTTCTTGGAAGGCTGCCAATTTAGAATCCACACTGATCACAAACGTGTCCACGTGGCTGGATCTGAGAATGTAGACGCCGATTCACTTTCCCGGATCGAGGCTCTTCGATTTTGGAATTCAATTTGAACGAACTCGCCGAGCACCAATATGTCGATGAACAATTGATAGTAATCAAAACTTCCCAGGATCTGGGACAATGTTTCTCTCGAATGCTAGATCTCAGGTGAAACGATTCGACCGTACGTGCCCGAATCTCTCCGAAAAAGAGTCTTCCGCATGGTTCATCACCCAGCACATCCTTGTGCTAAAGTAACAGATCGTCTTATTCGCGAGAGATACGTCTGGCCTAATATGCAGCGAGACACTAGATCGTGGTGCAAATCGTGCACAGATTGTCAAGCGTCAAAAGTAACTAGACACGTGAAAACCCTGAGATGATATAGTATCAAGAATTTATATTTCATTTAAAATTAAAGTTTTGTATTACAATGCTAACTATATTTATAAGGTGAGCGACCCGAGTGCCATGTCATGTAGCTCAGGTTCACATCAGGAAATTAGTTGCAATAAAATATTATTTTGTAATATGTATGTGTCAATACGTCTATGCTGAATATCGAGAAATGGGTAATGCTGTGTAAGCAGCATGTGCCGATTAGCAAACGGCAGGCTTATTCTGTGAAAACAACAATTATTTTGCAACTAGCAACCGTTGCACAACGGTCACGCAATCAGTCGCAAAACTTGGTATTCTGTAAGGTAGTCGCGTCGCAATTGCTGGTTGCTGTCAAGATGCACTTTTACGTCATAAAACTAGCGCCACTCGCAATCGGGTAGCAATCAACGTAACTTAAATTGTCTGTAAAATCAGCTGATGAACAAAGACAAATGTAAAAAATATTTAATATGCATGAAAAATCAAGTAAGCCTACCAAACAGTGCCTTACACAAATGAAAGAAGTTGAAAATGGGTTTCCAAATACTTTTTTGGATGATTTGTTTAAAAAACAATATACTTCTAGGTATTTTTTGAGATGGGTGATATAGGTAGGTCAACGTTCAATCCTTGAATATTTACATAAAAAAATCACATAATGGTGAAATATGGGTAAATATATAGGAGAGTTTAAATCCTTGAATAATGAAAAAAAGATTTCAAGTCAATTTATTTTTTCATTTATGTAAGAATGTAGATATTTCTTTTTCAAGAACGAACATGATAGAAACATCATTTGATAGATATTTTATTCTTAAAGGGCATATAAATCACACCATCATAGCCTAAACAAAAATTAGCTCTTAGTGATTGTTTATGTTAACATAATAAAGATAAGAGTGTAGGTACCTATCTATGGCATCTGCCTCCAGAAATAATTTTTATTTTCTCTCATTTTAAATAGTGCATTAGGTACCTAGTGAATACATCAGTTTTGAATTATTGTGTCTTTTGTGGTTGTACTTATCCTTTTATTAATTAGGTGAGTAAAATAATTTGAGAATGGTTACTGCTACTATTAATTGTTTTTGACGTACATACAGAAAATGGGAGAACACAGAGTTTTCAATAGCCAGTTGAAAGAGTTGATTGAATAGCAATCACAATTATAGTAGTTGTAGTTGGGTTGTTTGATAATTAAAACAAGTTTTCTTAATAGAAATTAAAGGTAATTAAGTAATAAATTATAACATTTTGTCAATAATAAACATGTTTTATTTGTACAAATAGTAATTTAATGGGCTCACTAACTGCCCTCAGAAAAGTGGACACACCTACCCCAATATTTAATAATAATTACTAAATACGTAAAAACAAATTAACTATTATCTCTCTCATTACTAAGTACAAATAAAAACTAACTTTTCTGAGGGTAGTTAGTAAGTCCATTAAATTACTATTTGTACAAATAAAACATGTTTATCATTGACAAAATGTTATAATTTATTACTTACCATCTATTTCTATTAGGAAAACTTGATTTTATTATCAAGCAACTCAACTACAACTACTAAAATTGTGATTGCTATTCGACAGTTGCAATCGCGTTGTAATTGCTAAAAAATTGCTTACAGAATACGTATTTTTCACATGAACAACTGAAAAATGCACTTTTTTAGTTAACCAATTGCTCACTAGAGGCAGTTAACAAATAAATTGCGATCGCGGTCGCAGTTGCTTCTTAGAGAATACGAAACTCGCATTTGACAGCGACGATTGCGCAATTATCGGCAGTCGCAAGTTACAGAATAGGCCTGCCGATCTTGTCATCTAAGTCAATATCGTTATCATCATGTATTTTCTTGAATTGTGACCAAAACAGTAACCACTGTTTCAAGTCGCCATTAAACTTTTTTAGTTCTACAACAGGTAATTTAAATTTTCGCTTACCTCTAGGACTAGCCGACATAGAAGCCGATGTTACTGACCCCGGATCCGTCACCAAACACACGGCCTCCGTAGCCTCCTCAACCAGCGCTTCAAAAATATTACTCTCCACAACAGACAGATCGGAAAACTTTTCCTGCATTAATTTCCATTCAATGTCAATTTGTTGCACGTCGCGATTTTCGCAGGGCACCGCCAACAAATCCTCTAAAAGGTTGGCTTTCTTTATAAAAAGTCAGCGAAGCACCATTCGACGTTTTTTATCCGAAGAGATTTCCACCAAACTCTAGATACCGACTACACGATTAATGTCCACAAGGTAGATACCACTTATCGCGTCGAGGATGAGTTTCTATCGAAAAACTACAAAAATTTCTACACGGCCACGTTATTTACCAGAAGCAGAAAAGAAAGGCCTCTTCTCCAAACTGTCCTGTCACGGTCGCCACAATGTTACGTGAGGATGTCAGACGAGTTACTTTACGCTGAGATCACGGTTCGTAAATAAAAAATGATAGTTCAGAGAAAGAGAACACTTTTAATAAAAATAAACGTGTGTACAAAACGATACAAAAAAACCACGTATGTATCTACACTGTTTTTCGAGGTTATAATATGTTCTTCTCTTTTTTTTACAACATTACAACAACGCAACAAACCATCGAAAAAACCCAAAACCACGGCGCACGCCAGCCGCCTTGGATAAATAAAGGGCACCGCCAACAAATCCTCTAAAAGGTTGGCTTTCTTTATAAAAAGTCAGCGAAGCACCATTCGACGTTTTTTATCCGAAGAGATTTCCACCAAACTCTCTTTTTTTTACAACATTACAACAACGCAACAAACCATCGAAAAAACCCAAAACCACGGCGCACGCCAGCCGCCTTGGATAAATAAAGGCAAACGCCAACAGCGGCGTTGCCAGACTTAGAAAAAATCTAGAATAAAAATAAAAACGACAATTGTAAGACGAATATACAACAACATGTGTGATATTGGCATCTATTTTTGTTTTAATTTTAAAAATTATCCTTATCGTGAACCGTCAGTAAGGCCATCAATTATCAGATTGATTTCCGGAAGTAAACAAACAGTTTACCTTCCTTTACTTTATCTGCCGCATTTGCGGCAGGTAAAGTGACATATGCGGCAGGTGAAGTATTTTGACTTTGACATTACTCGAAAATCATCATCTGTCAGTGTCACGCTTCTCCCTATCACGGCTCCATAATAGTTTTCTTGCGATTTATTTATTAAAAATTATTGTTGGAACTCCTTTGACTTCTGGAATTAATTTTTATAATGCTTCAGGGTGTACCTACATTTAATTTTATTTTTTTATTTAAATATAACAAATGATAGGTAGATTTGTTCTATATGTGCTGTTTACTTTGTCATAATAACATGCAATAAAATATACCTCAGTTTCTTATATTCTGGATTCTGAGTTGTCTTTATTGGACTCGCCTGTTGTTCGCCTCGCTTCGCTCGTCTCATAATTTCAGACTCGTCCGATAAAGAATCACTTTACTGCCTTGGTACATAAATAACTATTGAAACTTTAAAACGTAAATTTAAATCTATGTGCAATATAATTGTTGATGAATACACAAAGTGATTTAATAAAAATCCATTTTTCCTTAAACATTTATTTAAAATAATCATAATGGTAATACAACATTAGAAAACCAGTGACGGTACACGAACATAGTCCAGAGGCGTGGCAGGGGTTCGGATCTTGAGCAAAGTTTCCAGTTTCACAAGGTGTTCCCGCAAAGTAACTTTTGTTCCAATATCTTCTGTAAGTTCCTTGTGGCATTACTTATTATTTTTTCTCTTATTCTTTTGGGAATCAAACCACAATAATATTTCGATGTATCGAATGCCATGCACATTTATTTCCAACTAGTATGTAGTCTTTTTATCCTCGTTACTTAATGTGGAAAACGGTTGCGGTGGTAAAAATATGTAAATATGTGAAAATATGTGTTAAATGATTACTATTTTTATGACCCTTGCTCTTATACTCTTTATATGTACCCCGTATCTATATCGAACAGCTGAGTGTTAGTTGATGTAACGTGGCGTGGCGATCTAAGTTAAAAAGTTATCATCTGTGCATTTATGTAGAACGTGGCAATAAAAGTTTTTTCATTTTTCTAGTTCAGAAAGAACGTGTTTCTTTACCAATTTCACCCAAAAAGTTAACCGGTTATGGGGCCATACAACGTGTAAAGTCTGCGGAAATGGGTGAAATAAGTGTAGGACAATTTTGTGAGGTAAGGTAAACGTACTAGTGTGCGTCCGAGTACTAGTCTCTCTACACCTTCCCTCTCTTCCTCTTCTCCACTCTCCATGTACTTTCCATGTACTTTGTGCCATTCAGCTTTTTATATTTCTCTATGTCCAGCCCTCCGAAGCACGGACGTCTTCACATATAGAAAACGATAACTATCACTTTTGTGGACAAGTCGTTTAGAATAGAGCCGACAGTAGAATTCTATAGTATGCTGAGTCTCAGCACTGGTTTGGTGAGTTTGCTGTTTGGCTATGCTTGGCACTACTTGTCTTGTCATTTTATTTCTCTATGATTTGTCATTTCAGTTTATTGTTCTTCTTCTTCTTATCATTTTTTTTTGGTCTCCACTGTACGGTATTGCGACCAGCTTCATAGATTTTTATTTTTATTTCGTCACTTTAATAATGTTTACTGTAACTTTTTTATTTAATGGTATTTGTATCTTCACAGGTAGGACATGTTGGATTTTAACAACACCACATAGGTTAAACCATAGAGAAATATAATATAATGAGAGTTGTCGACCCTGTAGTAACAGTTGGCATCACGTTGATCGAAGCGCACCAGGAAGGACTGGCGGAACTAATTTTTGAATGCGGGATATTTAAACTGGTTAGTTTGGATTGTGTGTAGGTGATTTTCACAATTTGCCTAAAAATTGTTTATTATATAATTATTTCATTACGAAAAATAAAATTATATTTTATTTTTTCAAATGAAATGATTATAATTAATAAACAATTTTAAGACACCTAATTTAGATAAATGAGAAATCAACACATATTTAAAATTTTTATTAAACTGCCATAATAACATAACAAATAATCCACATCTATATTACCATCAATTTATCAAATATTTATATATTATGAATCAAAAAATTACAAATTTTTATTAAACTTACTTTATATTTAGGAAAGTTAATCCAATATCACATTAAATTGCACATTATTTTAAAATTATTCACAAAAACAACAAAAAAGAAAGTAGATTCTCCATTTCTATCAAGGCAGGAACAGGTCTGAAACAAAATAAATAAAACACAGTATCGTAAGTTACAAAGAAAAAACATTATTTTTATTTGCTAGTCCTCCTAGTACCTACTCATATTATTTTTTAATTTATAAGGAGACAAACTTTTTTGAGCTAAGTTTAACCCTATCCTCAGTAGAATTCCAATTTTTATGCCTATATAGCTTTGTCGCTAGACACATCCAAAGTCAATTGTTCTCATAGAGCTATTTCATCAAATAACAAGACACAATTTTCATCAATATGCTTCATTTTCACAACCCTTTCTTTAAGCCTATCAAAAATTGCTTTATTAATTCGTTTCAAATGGCACTGATCGTAGAAGTAACTGTAAAGTAGATTTACTGGGCAAAGATATAAAACGTTTCAAAACATCATCTTGCGGTCCCTTTTTATAAATAGATAATGTTATTGACCACGAAAGTTTGTTTCTTGCAGTTAACAGTACTACTTTTTTTTAAATCTAAGCCTGTTGGATCTAATTTTGAAATAACTTAGATCTTTATTAATATAATACATTCTTCTTGAGAGAGCATTATTTACACTAAGTATCATTTATTTTACTTAAAGTACTAGATTCCAAACATAGTTTGTTAGTTAGATGTTCCAAATTGAGTTTGAGTTAGAAAAAATAAGCTTTTATTTCAATACAGGCAATACGGTATTTTCAAAAGCTTGGGTATTATTATTAGGTATGTTCAACTATAGTCAAACGCACTTTTATCATGCGGGTTCAAAGGTCACCAACCATATGTATCAAATCAAAAAACACAGGGGTTACCAAAATGTGAGATAACAAATACACCCGGAAAGAAGAAGAAGAAGATTATTTTAATTAACATGAAGATAGCTACATAGACGTACCAAGATAGCTACATCATATATTAGGTGTGTTCTTTTTACAGAATTCGCTCGAGCAGATCAGCTGCTCTGTTCACTTGAATGATTTTGCGTATTCTTTTTAAGCGCTTGTTTTGAACAGAGCTGAACTATCTCTTCCCCTCTTGCCCCTAACTGCACTACCTCTTGTGGGTGCTCGTCTCTTCCGTTTAGTTGATCATATCCTCAAAACATAAGGAGCATTCTTTTTAAGATTTCCTGTTCACGTTGGTCACCCGCTCAGGTTGAAAATTATCTCAACAGAGCTGAACAGAATAGTGTAAAAAGAACACAACAATTGTCACTTTGAATTGTCAAACTGACATTTAAATAAAAACTTCGCTGGTGAAAGACTTTTTAGAATCGCTGAAAACTAAATACATATCCTTCTTTTTCTCGTCAAAATTGCATAAGTCTGTCTTATTTATCTTACGGACTTCATTTGGAAGTTATAATTAAACGTAATAAAAAAAAACATAAACTGTGAGTATGTCTTTGATGAATCGTATGACCCGCACGATAAGAGTGCCTTTGACTATACTTTTGGTGGTGTATTATGTTATGATGCATGATATAAGGATTACAGAGGTAAAACAAATTTAATAAGTATTTTGCATAATGAACCTATAAATGCATTATTATCAAAATGATCTTCACACAACCTTTGATCATTGGATGTAGAAGGAAGTTCTAAACTTTTGTAGCACTGTTCAAATGGAGATTTGAAAAATGTTTTATTCTTACTACAAATTGCGAAGTGGACAAAAATATTTATATTTACAATTTTCTGCAATACATGACGAATTATATTTAGTGATGACATTTTTAAGGTTCACTTACTTTTATTTCCTTTATTAGAACTGAAATCCTAAATAAATTTATAATATGTAGATTTAATTTTAAATCCTACTCACCATTTTTTGTATAATATTTATGTATATTTCTTATAGACATTTTCACTTTGACTTTGACAAACAGAAGCCAGATTCACATCAACCAAAGTATGATTGATTTTGTATATATTCATTTTTATTGACTTAAAAGTTAATATACTAGGATATTCGATGATAGTCATCGACATTAAGGGCAAAATGTTGAAGTGAAAGGTAATTTATAATATTTTGAAGTATTTTATTCCATTCTCCTTATGTAAAGAGTCTTGTAGTTCTCGCGACCGCAGCGACTCGATGCGCGGGTGGCGGCGCAGAAACGTTATGCCCAATACTGCCTATGCTTCAATCCGTCTCTTTTATTTTGTCTATGGGTTAAACATATATATTCGGGTTTGGGTAAAATATTTAATATAGGAATAGAACTTATATAACCTGCTTTAATCAGTTCCAGAAGTCAAAATTAATAGTTTTATTGATGGGACAGTTTAGAAAAATGTGTTAAATGCTCCCTAATTGACCACATTCGCAATATGTATTATCTAGTTTCCCAATCTTATGTAGATATTGTGGAGTTAGACAATGCCCTGATCTTAATCTAATTAAAATAGTAAGATGACTTCTATTCAAGTTAGAAAAATCTTTAAACCAAGGTTCCATTTGAAACTTATCCTGAAGTTGCATATACCATTTATCTTTATCTGAGAAATTCCTGTTCCAATCATTGAAATAATACTTTTTATATAGCTTTAAAAAAAAGGCATAATTTCATATTTATTTATTTTATATTCTGCAGGGATATTTAGACCTCTCCCTAAGTTAGCTAATTAAGTAAGATTGGTGTGGGTGCCGGGACATAATGGTATTTCTGGAAATGAACAAGCTGATGAACTCGCAAAAAGAGGTTCAGCAACAGCATATGTTGGACCAGAACCAGCTCTTGGGACCACAAAAAAGGTAGTCCGAGCGCAAATACAAAAATGGGTACAAAGCCAAATAGACTTCATTGGAGGAACACTCCGAAACAGGTACACAGCAAAACCTTCATAGGTGACACATGTGCAAAACGGGCCAAAGAACTACTGAATATCAGCAGGAATAAGCTAAGAATTATTACAGGTTATCTAACGGGTCATACCCCGTTAAAAGATCACCTGCATAAAATAGGGTTATATAACGGGGACCTCAGCTGCAGACTATGTGGCATGGAGATCGAGACCGTGACCCATATCTTGTCTGACTGTGAGGCACTGCACTCGAGGAGACGGGCAATCTTCGGAGAGGCCAATGTGCCACCTGAAGTATATGGCACACATCCAATGGACCTATACCGTCTACTCGAAGGTACGGGGATAACTGGATGGGTGGACTAAATATGGGAGCAGAGTACAATAAGCCAATAGGCTGCAGTGCTCCCGGCATCTGAACGGCTCCCAAAATGGAAAAAAAAAGTTAGCTAATTTATCTGCTTCTATATTGCCTATTATCCCTTTATGTCCTGGAATCTATGCTATTACAATGTCATAATTATATTGATGTTTCCAATCTAATATTAATTTTTTGGTCGACAGTGAGATAAAATCATTGTTACCGAATCTATGTTGAGAAATTTTTTTAATGGCACTCAAGAAATCTGTAAAGATCATGGCTTTATTAATATTATTTTCCATAATAAATTAAACTGCCATTTGTACAGCAATTACTTCTGCTGTACAAATTTGAATATGGTTATACAATCTAGTGGCAAAGTTATGTTTTAGGCTTGGTACATGGACTCCACAGCCTGCCCTAAAACTTTCGGGATCTACTGACCCATCAGAAAAATCATTTAAAAACTGTTGATTATCGTATGTATCTCC
>CAJUYH010006359.1:0-20348 GCA_910591685.1 Galerucella tenella | reverse complement strand
ACATTATCTCCTGGTCTTAGAGTATGAATTAGTTGAGGTTTGTAAGGGTGATATTTGTGTTTTTTTAGAATCTTTGCAACTGTATCTTTTTTCACATCAAATGACAATAAAGATGCCCTTCTTCGCAAAGAGTGTTGAGGATGTTCAGTGGCAGAGAGCATAACTTCCAACGCAATGTCATTATTCTCTACCATGTTTCGTCGTTTTTTGCAAAATTTATTATGTACATCTCCACAAGTCTTAAATTTATTAAATATTTTTCTTACTGTTTCATGGTGAATATTTTTATCTGGATGTCGGATATTAAAAATGTCTGCTGCTTCTCTAAATGTATTATACTTATCACCCACTATCAGCACAATCTCAATTTTCTCTTCCAGACTTAATGTTACTGGCATTTCTATCGTTTCATAAACAAATCAGTCTGTCAATCTAAAACTGTACAATACGGATCTCTAATAACTTTTGAAAACACTATTATAAAAAAAGGATTTATAGATACAGTGCCACTTTTCAAAATACGATTGTTGACGTTTCTCCGGAGTTTCGATGTTTTGACAGTTGTAAGATTTCAAAAAATGCCATGCTAGATTAATAATTATGCAATAATGTGCAAACTAAAATTTTCTTCGTTTTCACAGATAAAATGACGAAAGAAATATTTTTCTGATGTAAATAAACAATGTTGAATATTTGAAAGTTATTTTTAATTCTAAACATCTTTTAAATAAAAATAAAGGTAAGTACTTTACTCTCGGGCACAAATCACATTTTTTGACAAACCTCGTATACGACTGCTGAATTTTGATATCTGATGGTTGCATTTAATATTTTGGACCATGCAGAACTTTTTATAAAGAATGTCTTTTTTTCGAAAAATTAATAATAAAAAAGTTACCAATATGACGCCAACTTACGTAGACACACTGTACATATATTCAAATAATACAAAAATATTATTTGATACACGGAAAAGCATCAGTATTTTAAAAGTTCCTGAGTATTTTCAGTTAGGAAAAGAAGCTGGTAATTATTGATTCCATAGCCTTTTCAATTTGGTTGAATACGATCCTGATAATTTCATTTATAAAATTTAAGGTTAACCAAAACCTGGATATATGTCACAAACGATGACGCATACCAAGTAAGCTATTGAATGTACCATATGTTTATTTCATACTGACAGATTATAAACAATAATCCCTTAGTAACCGTAACTATAAATTTGTTTATCACCTCCTTGGAAGTGGTTTTATATCTCGTAATCCCATACTGTTAGTTTGGATTAACGATATTCAGATGACAATTGGAAAGTTAATGTTAACAGCCTCCGACCGTTAAGATTTTTCGTATATTTTTTTCAAAACTTCATTCTGCTTACAATAACAATAATTATAATAATACCAACTATTCAAAAATTTTATAAATGATTTGACCATTGCTATTATTTGAAATTTCTATCTCAACGATGAGAAATTTGACATCTATAGCACCAGTATTTGAATTTATTGTCGGTGTGTCCTCATTACTATGAAATACTTGTCTCGTTATCTTAATTCTCTTGAAATTTGAGTTTTCAATATATGAATGCCCACAACTTGTTTCACACATCTACCATTCCTATATAAACATTAAAGAATCGCTGATTTCCCAAAGTTGAAGGCCGCAAATCTACGTATTTTTGGTATAAACCATAGACATCAAAAATCCTTCTTTAGGAATGACAAATAACATGTTCGTTTTGTTTTTAGTATATCCCAATGTCACCAAAACTCTGGTAAGGGTGCTTTCAAAATCATCCACAGCCAGATTAACAAGTTCATTACTTCTTCTTTAGTCAAAATGTTTGCTTTTCTGGGTGTGTATCCATCAGACTTTCGTCTTAATATTAAAAATAATTTTCCAAATCTGGGAACTTTCAAATGTCAATGTTGCCATAAACTTTCAAAGCAAGTTCCAACAATAAAATCTTGGTTCACAGCGAGTTAGGAGAATGAAACTCTGATTTTTCTTTCGTATTCGCTGTGTGTCGACCGTTGGAGGGGATAGGCGAAACTATCCCAGCGCGCGCAGTGGTGAATTTCCGCAATTCGGTCGGAGGCTGATGTGGTATATTGTATGTAAATAAAGGAGAAAATGGGGCACGATAGTTGTTGTGTTGTTAATTGTAAAAATACAGGATGGAACAACAGTGATGTGAAATATTACAAGTTTCCTACTGCGCAACACAAGCTGGTACAAAGGAAAAAATGGATTGCAGGGCCCGTATTCTTGAGGGACTAGTGATAATCTCACCAATGAGATTGATGCATTACGGGTTGCCTGAAACGAGAGAGATTCAATCTCTCATGGTTCGGACCGATAGAGAATCTCGCCAAAAGCGGTGAGAAGCTTAGAAACATGCGTATTGGATTTCGTCCGGTGATATTGCAGATCTCACTATTTCCTTTAAAAATACGACAAATTTCAAAACTCTCATGTTTAAGGCAATCATGCAATACACCTATCTCATTGGTGAGATTCTCGCTAGTCCTTTAAGAATACGGGCTCAGCTAAAAAGAGTAAAGTGAGTGTTTTAACCTCACTTCAAAATACAGTGTACACTGATACAGTATTCTATACGTCATGTTTTCTCCATCAATTTTATGTAGTTTGTTTATTTTTTCATAAATACATTTATTATAAATCATCAAGAAAATGTGTGTGCAATCGATACACATAATATAAAGAAGCAGCTCATGTCACTTGGAATGTCAAATGGAATAATCGATTTTTATTAATGATTTTGGGTAACGTTTATCTCCCTTGATTCTAACCTACAAAGCTACACTTAACATAAATAAATACATTTTAAAAACGATTACTTACCCAGTCGCTTATAAAATACTGAATATTATGTCATTAGGCACTTATATTTTCAAATTATTTACATTGTACAAGTTAAAAGGCTTCCTATCTTTATAATAATTGTTGCTTCCATAAGCTTTACGTGTAAATGCCTCCGACGTAACTTGCGTTTTTATGCCGCGAGGGGGCGACAGTAGGTACGCACATAGCGAATAGGCTAATAATAAGCGTTTTCGATTATTCACTTTTGGCTGCTAGTAGCAGCTCGTAGTGACTGAAATCCGTTCGTTTATTACCGGGCGTGACGCCTAGTCTTACTTTCCCCTTGCCCCTCAAGCACATACCGAAAAGTATGAGATTCAAGCCATGGACATTGAATATTTGACGTTTGTGCGGTTTGACGTTTATTTAAAGGTTAAGATTGTGCCGATTACAATTTAATAAGACTTAAATCTTACTAAAAATATGTAAATATGCAAAATTATCAGAAACATTGTAATTGAAAACTGTTCTTCTAACAACACAGGAAATTCATTGGCATTGGCACATATCAGGTGGTTTTGAGGATCCTGAAAAATTGTGTTCGATTTGCTCAAAAGTCGACACGCACAAGTGCTCGAAGCCCAAATAAACGAAAGCAACAAATACATCGTCATACATTCTTGCTTTTGCGTCACTCTTCAAAATTTTCATAGACGACAGACAGTAGTGACAGACTGGTGACAAATGACAAGTGACAGACAGATGACGGATGTTGCTATCTCTCACACATCGACGCCTCCACCAAAAAGAGATTTTTCTCCCTAACACTTTGATTTCCCTATGTCTATAGTGATACCTCCCTAGACTATCTACTTAGTTTCACTCATATTCTTGCTTTAAATACGTTCAAATTTCAGCTAGTGTAGGAATTTGTCACATCCCTTTTCATACTTTGCTTCCGACTTTGTCGTGAGTAGTACGGCACGAGCTTTCTCAGCCTTTTGCAAACAAATCACCTGACATCTCAATTGGCTGAAAGATCTCATTCATTTTACGAATTAATAAATTATACAAACATTCACAAACTTGTCATTTGATATATCCATGATAGTCATGCCTACTTTGTATTAATTTTGGAAACCAACAAAATTAGGTTTTCATATTTCATTTAATACGAAATAAAATTAATTATCTATAAGTCAAATGTTAAGAACCTCGGGCAAATCTCGGGACTAACGTCCCTCGGGATTGAAATCTGTTACCCTCTGTATTTAACATCCTCATAACTCCCTTGATACATAAATGGCTATTGTGAATTTTCAAAATTATAAGAAATGTGTAATGAAGGAATCATAAGCAACTGAAAAGAATGATTATTTGCACTTTTTTGAATACTTTGGAAAATATCCTTGATCTAAGTGGAAGTCACAGGAGAAATTTCCAATATATTTCTGAGAAATGAATTTTGTTGAAGGCACTCGGCGACAAAGGATATTCAAGAATCGGCTGAACTATTTCACTTTATGGAACGAAGCAGAATTTAAAAACCGATTTCGATTATCAAGAGAGTCTGTACGTTTGTTAATGGGTCACATTGAGGTAAATTTACCAAGAACTAGGTCAGCAATACCTATTTAAATTACTGCAGGATTATAATTTTTATTTCCAGAAATAATTTTCCAAAGTATTGATTACACTTAGATTTTATGCAACAGGTTTATTTTTGGTAGTTGCTGGAGAATTTGGAGATATTCATAAGTCGAGTGATAAACTATAAACACCGGGAACAGACAAGACTACACCATAAAAATCAAAATGTCAAAATTCCAATCAAGGATATATTTTTGTTTCGCCTGTTTTATCTTTATATTTTAAAACTGAAACTCATAAAACTGGCGTTTCAAAATATAAGTTTTTACTGTTAAATTCAAAGCAAAGATTACTTCAAGACAAGTTTGTAATACCCGATTACTTCAATTCATGTGTCAATACTTGACATACTCCAGACATTGCATTAGGCTAATGTATTGATGAACTCCACGAGACCATTAATATCAACTATTTATATCCGGAGTTATCCCGTCTGTAAACAATTAATTACATATCAATTTTTTATGCTTGAATCAATATAGTTATCGACCTACTTGGTCATGGCATATATATTATAGGGGGTGCTGTATATTATTTAGATAAATACATTACATGTCGACAGTCACTATGACTGCCTTTCTCCTTTCCCCTTTTTTCCAATTAACGCCTTGTTTACTCTAGTTGATAAATACAAATACGACCATTATCTACTTTCCAGACAAGTCTCACGTTTTCAATTTGTGATACAATGTGGAGTTCGCGCTCGACTTTTTGTATAGATTGAAACTGGGATTATTTGGATCCTGAACTGGAGAATGTTCCATGTCTCAATATTTTTGTGTTTGTTTCAATAACTGATAAAACAGAAAAATCCACGTATCTGGAAAAGTAAGGTCACAGCCCGGCTTCTTGTTTCATTAATTCAATGGGAGGTTCAGCTGACAGAAATGGTCGTTTTTACAATAGCTATTCAGTACGGAACCAAGCAACAAAAAGGAATGGGATCAAAATACCATCACCAGACTAGGAAGGAATGCTATTCAATGGTACACAGACAGCCCAAAAGCAATAGAAGGAACTGGGCCAAAAATCGAAGACTTTGAAAGCTTAGGAAACCCTCAAATATTTTTTAAGTCATAGGAAAGTCTGCAAAGTTCATTATTGACAAAGGATATGAAAGGCGAAGAATTTATCATTATGTGGGATAATCAAGCTGTACTCACTTCGCCACGCTTGCTCGTACAACTAATAATATTGGGCTACGTACGCTCATTTTCCACCATTCTGACAAAATATACAATCAGTAGCCCAAACCATTTTGCGTTATTAGCTCCAATGTGATATTGGGAGTTTTGTATGTATTTGTAGAAGTAGAGATGTGTGATGAGTAACTTCCAATCAATATTGAAAATCCTCACTTTATTAACTATTTCACTGCGGGATACACGAAGGTCTCCGAAAGATTTAACTGCGAGAACCCAGGGCTGAGTTCGAGAACATCGCACTAATATGAAATTCACTTATTTTTGTGTCCGAGAACTCTTGAGCGTCTTCTTGTTGTGTACTCCCCCACCCGAGAACTCCTTAGAGCGACGCTCAAATTACACCAGTCCCGGCTCGGTTAGAAATCGCACCTGTCAGTTTGGTTTGAATATTTTGTGGTTAGAATTTAGATTGGTATGTTGTTTATTAAATTTTTAATTTAAAAATAAATTAATTTCCTTCTCCTATTCAAATTTAAAATAATATTATGCTTATTTGTGGTAGATTGTTGTGCCTAGAGGGTTTTTAAAAATTTTCTGTTCAAAACTTGGCGCCAGATTCATTAATGTTAGACCTAGGCTAGTTATAAATATTCTAAAATTCATCTGAAACTCCTTAAAAGTACTTATAACTGGGAATAACTCCTTCAAAGTAATCTCTACACCTTGGATGTCTTCTTTTTTGCGGTTGTAGCTTTGACTCAAATTGGGATATTGAAGAGATTTTTATTTCATTTTCCGACTCGCTTTCTGAGTCGGAATGTACCTATCCCTTCAAGCAACTATTTTCCCAATGTAAGCGCAATCAATGCGACACGTTTTTTATCCATTTTATCTACTCTACATTTAAAATCGAAAAGCTTGAAAGTTGAACAATAATATTTAAAAAAGTATGGTTATAGTTAACAACCACAAGAAGGTAAGTCCGTTCGAGAACTCATTCGATGGAGCGTCGCACTACGATCGCCCTTTACCCCCACCAATCAAGTGCAAAATTTCAACCAGTGTGACGTTCTCGAACTCACCTCAGCGTAACCAAAGACGTCCAAACTGTTCGTTGTAAGACTGCGCAACGTGACAATAGATATTATATATGTAACTGAAGATTTATTTCCTCACTTGTTAATTAACGAATGCTTCTCATTCTTGCGATACTATAGGTTCATTTTTTAAGGAAATGGGAAATTTTTTTCACAAACATTTCCCTTCAAGAAATAAAAAAAAATCTCTAGCACTATTACCTATATGAATAGGTATATCAAATCGTCTCTTCCAACATTATTGGGAAAAAAATTTGTACAAATAACCATGAAACGAGCGTAAAGGTGCACGCGCAATTCCAATATCTTAAATCATAAAATATAATTTTATCATGTGCTACCGTTAGCCTTGTTTTATAAAATGTCGTGTAATTTCTGCTGGAACGATTTTTATCACCTTTTTTTTCGACTTGAGTAGCTATAAACAGGACAGTAACACGAGTCTAAAAATATATATTATGTCGTTTCTGCTTTACGTAATTTTTATGGAATCCAACTCATATTTAGTTTTTTTTCAGCATATTCATTAAAAAAAATATATGAACTTTTGAATTCTATTTTGTATAAATATAGTATACTGTTTATACGAGCGGAGTACTTGGGCGATACGGTCATTCAGTCTTCGGTGAAACACCAAATCTTCCCGGCTTTGCTTGCTGGGAGGCCGTTGGCACAATTCTGGTGCATATCTTTCGGGCCTGCTTGGCACGCAGGTATGTCCCTGAACAGTGGAGGCAGGTGAAAGTAGTCTTCATACCCAAGCCGGGTCGTACCACATATACGGTGGCTAAATCCTTTAGACCCATTAGCCTAACATCCTTTGTGCTGAAAACACTGGAGAGGGTGGCTGATCGGTACATAAAGAAAAAGGTCGGGCTTAGGTATCCTTTGCACAACAACCAACATGCTTTTAGGTGTGGCAAGTCAACTGAAAGTGCATTACACCAACTGGTAACCCAGGTGGAGAAGGCGCTGGAAAATGGCATGATAACCCTGGGAGCTTTCTTGGATATACAAGGGGCGTTTGACAGCACCCCTGTAGGATCCATGTGTAGGGTTGCGGCAAATCCTGGAATAGAGCCAATGATCACTCACTGACTTGGGGCCATGTTGTGCAACCGTACAGTAGAGGCCACATGGAAAGACCATGTGGCAAAAGTAATCGTCGCTAGGGGATGTCCGCAAGGGGGAGTTCTTTCGCCCACATTGTGGAACCTAGTCATTGACGAGCTAATAACCCTTTTAAACGGTGAGGGCTTTCTAACGATTTTGTATGCCGATGATATCGTTGTCCATGTTGTTGGAAGGCACATTACCGTTCTCAGGGACCTCATTCAAAGGGCTTTGAATAGGGTACATGGGTGGTGTAACGAACACGGACTTGCAGTTAATCCTGCCAAGGCTGAGATAGTTGCTTTCACCAAAAAAAGAGGTATAAGACTTGAGGGTCTAAATCTTGATGGAGTACCACTGCCGGTGGTTGAACAGGTGAAGTATCTAGGAGTGATCCTTGATAAATCACTGACATGGAAGGCTCATCTTGATAGTCGCCTAAGCAAGGTGACAAACACGTATTGGGCCTGTAGGAGAGCAATTGGTCCGTGGTTGGGACTGACCCCCAAAACGACACGCTGGGGCAGCTATTGAACTACCAAGGAGTAGGTTGAGGAAGATAGCAGGACTCCTAACAGGGCACTGCTGTATGAGGAAGCACCTCTACAATCTAGGAGTAGAGGAAAGTTCCCTATGTAAGGGTTTCGGCATGACTGATGAAACGTCAGTTCATGTTCTCTTAGAGTGTCCACACTGGGCAGTATTACGCAGGCGAATCTTTGGAGTCACTGTCATGGCTCCTGGGGACACAAGCAGGCATCCACTGAAAAAGGTTGTGGCCTTTATTGAAGGGCTCAGCTTCATGGATGACTAGGTAGCAGGAATGGCACAATGGGCCCGCCACTGGCCTCAGTGACTTTAGTTTGGCTAGGTCAAGGCTCGCCTGCAGATTCTGTAGTGGTAGTAGTTGTATACTGTATAGTCTTGCTCAAATCGTCTGTTTTTGATCTCGGGGTAGGTCTTGCGTACAATGTCTTGGTCTTGTTCATTTTACCTGTTACTTATTTGTTTTCACTTTTAAAGATCATCATCGTTATAAATTATTAATAATTTACAATCAAGTATGAACTAGCAAAATTCCTTATTTTATTACTATTTAAAAAGTATTGAAAACACATAAAATAATACCTACAGCGTAATATTATTTTTTTCTACTAACGTGCGGAAAGTGAATCTTTTCCGCACTAAAAAGCGTGCGGAAAGAGTCACTTTTCCGCACTAGTGCGGAAAGTAAATTTATTGACATTTGAGGAATATACTGACATTTGAATATTCAAAATATGTATTTTGTATATCCAAGTTTACCAAATGACTGAAAAATTAAGAAATTTATTAGAATTCTGCTATAATTATTAATAAAGAGGAACGCGTACGCTTCAATAATTTTTTAATGGCCCTGGTATAAGCCTCATCAAATGAATGTAAAATAATAATAATTAATTTGTTGATATGTTTTTAATAGGAAATGTTTCTTTATGTTAACTTTTGGGCTTTTATCCGCATGCTAGTAGAAAAAATAGTGTACCTAACACGTGCGTAAAGTGACTTTTCCGCACGCGATTGCTGGCCGAACTCGCTACAGCGTCGTTCGGCCATATGCAATAGCGTGCGGAAAAGTATCACTTTCCGCACTAGTTAGGTAAACTACTATTGTTTTGTACATTACTTACATAATCAAGTATTTATCAGTTATTTTTCATTGACGCTCACGAATTAATACTCAGCAGCTATCGAGCTGATTCGTTGCTTAAGCACGGGTCACATTAGGCTGGCAGCCAGCAAACAGCAGCTGGCAACCCGGTCACACTCGGCTACTCGCGTGGTTCTGGTTCCAGTCAGCATGTCGTCTGTAGGTCCACGTAAACAAGTAATTAGGGGGTTACTAAGAATGTCTGTGATGGAGCTTTGTTTGGAAAAGCTGAGCCGCAAGAAAAGACGATGGTGGTGTAGGCCTTAGATACAAAGGAGGGGAGAATTAGAAGCATCCTCAAGACTTTTAGAAGAGTTGAAAGAAGAGGACCCAGAAACTTACAGAAATGTTTTTACGAATGTCAGTTCGTGAATTCCAAGAATTTCTGGAATTAACAAATAAAAACAACAGTATACGTGTAAACAGACCATGTGTTTGTCTACTCGACGCTGGCGCGCGACTGGTCAGACCATGGTCGGACTGCGCTGCTAGCTGGCGTCTTTATATATACATACATGTTTATTCCCTTCCCCTTCTCGAAAAAGTGTAATAATTTGTATTCCACATGAAGGCGCGAATTGCGAAACGTTGACTCACCGCGCTCGCTCTATTCCCTTCCCCTTTGTATTTCATATGGAGGCGCGCCGGGTCGACGATAAATCATTGAGTAGCATCCTGACTTTCCTTTCCCTTTTCAGAAAACATCATATTATTGAATTTGAATCATTTGATATTAAATTCTTCCTATATACATACATGTTTATTCTCTTCCCTTCCTCGAAAAAAGTGTCTAATCATTTGTATTCCACCAGAATGCGCACCGGGTCGATGTTTCGTAATTCTCGCGCGCTAAAATATGCGTGTATTTTTTATCTATGTTAAATGTATTTACTCTTTAGTTGGCTGAATATGCTAGTAGGTACAAGTCTTACTACTAAAGGAGAACAGACGAAACATGTGTCAGTCATATTAGACGGAAATGTCAAAATATATAATAATTGAATTCAAAAAAGAATTTACAAGAGTTATATATCAATATCATAGTGTTTTTAGTGTGTGAGTGGGATTAATATCGTAAAAAGCAAATATATAGTGTATCACCAACATTGTGTATCAGTTATAACAGATCATTATAAAAGTTATATTGTGTCAATAAAACCAGTGCAGTGCTCATCTGGATACATTTTCAAAAATTCATAACTCGTTTTTGGTAAGAGAGCGCCAATTTTTTTTTTCATATTCGTGTTCAGCGACCTCGAATTAATTGAAAAAAAATAATTCATCAAAATCCGCGTTGTACCACTAAACTAGACTTTTACCCCGGAATTTCCTCTGGATCTTCTTGATTTTATTCATATGGAGATGACATATTTCCTGATCTGCTCATTTCACTGCAAATACTCTTTACAATTGCTGTTTCCATTGCAAGCTGTTAAAGGGCCTTCAGCAAACTGAATCTTATTTTCTCCTATTTACGTGATTCAATGGGACAAGATCGTCTGAGTGATCTTGCACTCCTTAGCATCGAAAGAAAAACACTTCAAAATATTAATTTTGACAACGTGATTGACGAGTCTGCGACAGTCATGTCAAAGAGGTTCAATTTGTTGTAGACTTTTTGGACAATTATTAGTCTGTATTTTGTCATTAAAATGCCAAGTAACGTGAAATTTCAAAACTTTCTTGGGGACTTGGATGGGACTTGGTGAGCCCCATACTCTGTTGCCCGAGAAGTGGCGCAGACTTTGTGTCATATCCCCTTGCGCAGATGTCCCTAGCTACGCCACTATACTGGAAGTGGCGATTTTAACTTGACACGTCTAGCTTAAGAAAAACTTTTCACTTCGAAGCTCCGGATTTAATTTGATAATTTCCCAAAAACATTGAAGGAATAAAAAAATATACTCCCTCATTCACAAAAGTATCGATTTAAATCGTAAGGACTTGTAAGCCAATTTGTTAGAGTTTTTCTCTTCTTCTTGTAAAAGGAGCCAAACTGTGGAAATGTTTTATGAACGCGAGCGTCTAGATAATAGACACGTTATCAGAAAAGGTCCGTAAGATCCTTAATGGCCATTCAGTGGCTTCGAAAAACTCCTCGAGGAAATTCAATCAAGCGTCAGGCTTGAAACTGGAATCGAGAAATGGTGAAATATAAAACTTTCAAACGCTTGCTTGTTTCTTCGTCGACAAACTTTGTTAAAGTGAAGCAACTTATCGGCTTTAATGAGGATTATTTTGTTCATTGTCAGATTGCTTAAAACATATTTGATGATACAAACTGCATGGGACTTATATGTTCTGCTGACTACTATTTATAACTTCCTGGAAATTGAATAATAAAATTCATGTAATGAGTTTACGAATCTACCTCAACAGTAGCAAACGTTTCTCGAAGATATATTTAACGAAAAATCATAATTTATTCACACTGTATATTTTGAGAAAGATATTTCTTGAAAGTTTATTAACAAAGTCATGATTACTAATTAATTGTGTCAACCACTACTTTATGAAATATATATCTATGATAATCAATAATGCATTCCTTCGATACTACAGTATAGTTGCCTAGTGATAATCAAAGCAAGACCAAAACCAAGACTATCCGAGACCTCTTGCTTATTGGGTCTTGGTCTGTCTTGCTTATTTAGTCTTGGTCTTGATCTTGCGTACAAAGTCTTGGTATTGTTCATTTCACTCGTAACTTTTTTTTACTTTTAAATATCATCATGATTATTAATAGTCTACAATTAACTATCAGAATTATTTATTTCATTATTACTACTATTATATTGAAAATAAATCAACGTGTAAATATTTCTTTGTAAGTTGAGTTCTGTGTATTTGGTCTAGCTCTTGCTCTTGCATATTCAGTCTTGGTATTGGTCTTGTTCTTGTTCATTTAGTTTTGGTCATGGTTTGGTCTTGCTTTTTAGCGCAAGACCAAGACCATCACTACGGTTGACTTGGAAGCAGTCTAGTTCCAACGCTATAGTTTGAGAAACGACTGGGATATAACATTTGGAAAAATGACGAAATTCCCAATTTTTCCAAATTCTTCTTTGGTCCTAACTACTATCTCTTGAATATTTCGTCAGCAGCAGTGGTGAGTCGAAAATATATCAGTATGTAATTTCTTTTACATGACGGCACACTCCGTTTTCTACAGGAACTTTTGTTTTTAGTTGGGGAGGTGGATAGGGGATTTTTCGGGGATACTCAAGCGTGGCAGTTGAAGATATGAGAGATACCTTAAACCTAATAGAACAACTTTGGAAAGTATTAGCTCTATATGTAATGACGCGCACCTAGGATAGAAGATCAAATTAGTGAAAAAAATCGATAGTCTGATATACTCGAGCGCGTCAGATTAAGATATTGGGGGTTGATCTTAGTGTTTTAAAACTAAATTTAACTAATCTGACGGTAAGTCCTTGACGCCGCCATCGCCGCCTTGGGTCCTACTTAACACCCCTTTTGAAAATATGACGCTCTCGAGTAATTTTTTTATTTTTATTTTGGATTACTCTATATGCCCACCCCCACCACGCAAACCGGCAGATTAGTATACCGTTGTTATCAGAGGCACTTGGGGCATACGTGGTATGAATATCTAACGCTCTCGAGAATGCCCAAGTAACTGTTTTTTTTAACATTTTTGAAAAACCGTACACGCCATACACACCGCTAAAATGGTTTTTACCATACGAGCTTTTCTTTTCGAAATTACTTCATCTTTCGATTTTGATAGGTCACGACGGCGCTCGAGAATGTCGCCATTTAGCGACCTCGCCTCCCTATTTATTTTGATGCTTTATTGCTTGGCCTGAAGATGGCCTAAAGAGTGAGAGTGGTTGGCAGCGCCTTTTTGAAAGTGCGGCGTATCGCCACAGTGATCGCTAAACAGGTTTGCTTCTGCAGTTTGGTTAGTCCAGCACGCGCACCCAAATATTCTTATATTATATTCTTATATTATTACCGATAATTATTACCAAATCTCCAAGAAACCTGCTTATCTGCACACACAAAATCTTGCATTTAAATCATCCTCAGTAGGTATTGAAAGGAAACATGCACTTCCAGAAGTATAGATAATAATTAACCTGGAATCCTAACTTGGTTCTATTATTTAATAATCAATGATAATTATAGTATTCCACTCGTGGCCAATTACTATTGCCTTCAGTTGAATTATATACCATTCCAAGATGAATAATATTTGTTTGTCATTAGATAACACAAACTTTTCAACAGACTTGTATCTATCATAAAAATGATTTTTTTTCAGATTTGGTTAACTGACTACCAAGCAAGCAATGAAATCAAAGACTGACCTGTAGAAATCAGATATTCGCCATGCAATAAAAATTTTGTTTTCGATTCTTACTATGTGTATGCAGTTATCTGTCAAGATGACAGAAACGCTTGGGTACATTATCAAACCGGAAGTGTTATTGGAATACTTGCAGGATATAGGAGGATTTGGGGGGTCAACAAGTCGATCTGAAGGTGAGTTTATGTTATATATTTCTCAATACGTTTATTTTATTCGATCTTGGCGTGTACCTAAAATAATCTACTACGAAGCTTTGAATAACCGTCTTTACCTGATACACTGAAGTGAAGGATTTTTGTCCACATATCCAACATAAGGGTCACGCAAACACTACGTCTTGTAGTTTCATAACTGTTGTGTAACGTTTGACCGTTACGTTTTTCCACAAAACAGACAAACCTGTAGAAGTGAAAGTTCATAAGGTGACCTTGAATGGAAAAAAGGGTTCCAAATCCATCCAACTGGAGCGTTAGTTGCAATTGAGTTGTCGAAGCAGGTCTGGCAGCTAAGAAAGAAGAAACAATTTTTTAATTCAAATTGTTTATCATCATGATTTCACCAACCATTTTCTGAAGTTTGGTAATACCTAAAACGGATTTAGGAATTCTCAAATGTTATTCACGTTTCGCCACGCGCTAAGGAATACCTAAGAGTGGTGGGAAATATCTAATATTATCACTCTCATACGTAGCGAGTGGTGAGACGTAAATTTCCAAATCCGTTCAAGGTATTACCTTACTCTAGAAAATGGCTGGTGAAATGGGACCTTAAGGTACGGATTGTTAGAACAGTGCGCGGCGCACGACGTAAACTTACGGCAGAATCTGTCTACCTCGACTCACGTCTGCTTTTGTTAGAGTGGAGTGTTAGGATAGATATTCCGACTGACAACTTAGTTCGATATTATCTTTCACAATATTATATTTGTAGCTTTTACTTTTTACCTTATATAAGGCAGGATGTTCCCTGACAAAATCTATCAAGGTTTCTTCTTCCGCAGGGGAAAATGTTGCCATAATTAACTTAAAAATAATAGAACAATTCAACAAGTCAAGCCCACATTCAATTCTGCTCTGCTGAACGTTTGCGTCCAAATCCAACTACATTTGGTATCGGCGTAAACGGACGACGCACAAGCATGAGTCGAGAGTGCGCTCAGCTCAGCGTAGTTCTAACGATCCAACAAAACTCAATTCCATTACATTGATTTGAGCGTCTTTAGGCAGCGTTCGGCAGACTGTGAGTTTTGCGCCGCGCACTGTCCTAACAATCCGTACCTTTAGTCATTCGAATAAGACAACAAATATATTTCTGATTGAATTTACTGCGTAGACCATTACTTTGTGGCATCTACTCATTTTACTTTTTTGAATGAAACTGTTTCTAAAGAATTCCACTCCAATGAAATATATATAAAAATTGTAAGTTATTTTGATAAGTATTTATTTATTTGAAATATTATCGTCAGAATGACAAAAGCATTATATTTGAAATATCGAAATGGTTTTTAAAATAGTTTTCACATTATATACTTTTCATTGAAGTGGAATTCATAAGAACATTTGAAAAAGTAATAAAAATATTTCGATAGCAAATACAGATTCCATTCCGCTATGAAATAGTTCTGAACACATCCACTGCGATCGCTGAACTTCTTCTTTCATACCTTCACACAGGACTTTCACTTCTATAGTTTAACCTGGGCAATTATTAGCACTCCAGTTTGGAACCTCATTTTCTCTTTCTAGGTCTCTCCTATTAACTTTTACTTCTATAGGCTAGACATGGGTTAGACTGTTTGTGCGTTTGTTGGTAATACGTTGGGTTACTTAGGTAAGATAAATAATATAGATAGGCAACTTTATGTATGTAAAAATATCAAGCCATGTTCTTCAATTCCTATAGATATCTGCAACCATGAAGACTAAGTTAGGAGAACGAAAACGAAAATGATAAAATCTGTCCTTATAATCATCTTTTTAAGTAGTTCATTTTTTCACCAAAGCGTCGCCACTGCTTCTTCTAAACTATTTCGAAACAGTAATGACAATAGCCTCAGCTTTCATATATATGACAGTTGTCGAAAAGTGAACATTACTCAGGACAAAAACTCAAAGTATTGTTACGAACTCAGTAAGTCAGAAGCCGGTCCTGTCGCAAACTATAAATTTTGGCGAATGCGACCTTTCTAGAAAGGTTCTTTAACAGGTAATATTCCAGACTGTTCTCGAAGCGTAGAAGGCGGTAAATTCAAGAACGTTGCGGAGGACTATAATACGCGGGTTTTCGAGTGAATCGATGAGTTGTTCAGTATACAATGAATCGGTAAACAGTTTCAGTATACAGTAAGTGAGCAGATAGTGAATATAAATAGTGTTGAAGATAAATTAGGACAATTATTACACCGAGTGTAGATAAATCAGTAGTGTGTATATAAATTGAGTTTATTATAGTGTGTAAGTGTTTCTTCAATAAATCAATAGTAATTAGCCATAGTGAGCGTAAAATTTTATCCTACGGTAGAAACAGTACAAAAATAAATAAGAACAGTATAAAAATATTAAAATTGTTCAAAATTATTGCAATAGTAGTTTGTAGTTTAGCTTGGTTGGAACGGAGACTTGAATTTACTTCAATTCAAGAAAATCAGAGTTAGGAATTAAATATATTTTACAATGAAAAACTGTTAATGAACTGATGTCATGGGAAAGTTACGCCTATTGATTGGAGTTGGAGCTATAAGCTTCACTTCCGCGACGAGTTCGTAGTTGGCAGCTCAGTTCAGTTGAAGTTAAACTGAAGGAATCCCACAATTAAGTTTTTCCCCGATTGTGGGAAAAGTGACACTATTTTGACCTGTCTTCTATGCGCAAAGCTCAACATTCCAGAATAGTGGGCAGTTGCTGAGCAATTAGAAAAAAACAGTGTGGTAATATTCTTACAGCACTGCTGTAGCGTGCGGTGATGTTACAAATGAATTATTACAATAAAATGAAACAAAAGTATGGTTTCTGTATCTGTATCTGTAGAGTGGGGAGGGTGAGTGTGTAGGCTCACAGCACTTAGGCCACATGTGACCCATTGTACATCCTACCGAGGAGTTGTCCTCCTAGGTCATTGTTCATCCTGTCCTTCTCAGGAAGGTGGTCAGGTCACTAGGAGACATCTCCTTTATATCGGCAGGTGTAGGCCAAGACTCACCGAACACACACTCTCTTATTGACGATAACTCCGGACACTCGCATAAGACATGCCTGACAGTTTCATCTTCCTGTTCACACATCCTGCATAGAGGTGTGTCCACTAGCTCCATAGTATGGAGGTGTTTCCTTAGTTGACAGTGACCAGTCAGAAATCCTACTGTTAAACGTAGGTTTTTCCTGGTCATCGCCAAATATTTCTTCGGCGCCAGCTTCCCAGGGTCGCCCAGGGTGATCCTGGCAAGACTGCATCCTTTGATTCCATTCCACCTCTTGAGGGATTGAGCATGGGTGTAACGTTTGGCTAGTTCCGCAATTGTCGAAGTCGTTAGGCCGTAGGTGTCACTGGATCCTAGAATTTTTAGTCCAGTGGCTTCCCTGGCTGAAGAATCCGCAGTGCGATTTCCTTTACTCCTGTCGTGCCCTTTAACCCACCTCAGGATAATATTGTTATCTGAGGAGGCGTCAGCTAAATCTTGGTGGCACTCTAGTACTAGCCTCGATATAACACGTTGTCTGTTCAAGGCTAATAGGACTTGTCTACTATCAGTGCAGATTGTTATGTTTTTTCCAGAAATTCCTCTTCTGGTTAGTTCTTTTGTGGCAATTGAGATACCAGCCAGTTCTGTTTGAACCACGCTGGTATTGTTTCCCATTCCCCACTTAATCTTGAGGCTCAGTGCTCTCGAGTAAACTCCACATCCTGAGCCTTCTTTCATTTTTGAACCATCTGTATAAATGCGTATTGCATTTGCAGCGTCTGGTTCTGTGTTCTGTTTTATTTGAATTTTGTAGGGTTTGTTAAACACAAACCTGGGTTCAATTGCATCGTTGGCTGCCTGCAGCAGAGGTAGCGCAGAGAGCGCTTCCTGCCATAGGCTCAACCTCAATTGGCCCACTCCTACTTCGGGGTTTACACCAGCCGTGCGCAATCGTACCATGGCCATTAACGCAACCTCCTTGACGTGCAGGTCCAGAGGGGTCAGACCAGTAATTAGTTCCATTGCTGTGGTTGGTGTTGTTCTCATGGCTCCTGTGATGTTCAGACAAGCCATTCGCTGTATTTGATATAATTTTTGGATGGCCGTTGCTTGTAGAACTTTCGGTCCCCATGCAATTGCTCCATACGTTAACATGGGTCTTATTATTGCAGTGTAGATCCAGGTGACCACACGGGGTGACAGACCCCATGTGCGTCCCACTGTCCTCCGACACTGCTCATAAGCCACATATGCTCTTTTTGCTCTGTTGTGTAGATGAGAGTTCCATGTTAGTTTCCTGTCGAGGGTAATACCAAGGTATTTCACCTCTTCCGAAAAGTTTAGTTTGCTTTTGAAGATTTCGGGAGGTTTCAAACCCGATAAACTTCTTTTCCTGGTGAAAAGGACCATCTCAGTCTTTCTGGGATTGATCGACAGTGAGTGTTCCTATGGTTTTAATTTTTATATTGATAAAGTTGTTATAGGAGAAGTAAAAGAAACATTTTAACGATATTCTTGAACACAAATTAATTGTTGTTAATATTTACATTTATGGTACAGTTTGTACAATTTGTAAATTGTACTGGAGGGCAACGAGAATTTATATACCTTGAAGCTGCATGGCTAATTGTTTGGTTTATCTCGTTTCGATCATTTTCATTTGAAGTCGAGGCAGGGGTGTTGACTATTTTATTTTACTTTTGTCATAACAAAGTAATTTCCATGGTTACCACTTCTATATTTCAATATGAACATAGAGAAGCCTATCTTAACTCACTTGATAATTTTAATAGAATGAAAACACAATTTTCTCAGACATAATGCTGGAAGCGAGAAATTGAGCCTTTTAAGTCTATTAAATTAATTATTGAAGACATGGTGGAATAAAGAAGTACACATTAATTGAAAAATAAAGTATATGGTATATCTTAGTATATAAATAATCAATTCAAACACATTTCATCACTAACTTTCCGCTTCAGGGTGCCAATTCTTGAATGTGTTTGAATTAATTCACATGTGAAAATATCAGGATTTTCATGCGTTCCACCGATTTTGTATTCTTGAACTTTCGCACACGTACTGTTTCACATGTTTTGGAGACGAATTCATTCACGAAGTATATATCGCGTGAATTGTCTTTTCACATTTGAATATCTCCTTTCATTCTAGGTAATGTACCTATACTGATTGTTTATGACCATTTCACAATGACATTTTTTTATTAATATGGATACATCTTGAGAAGTACAACCACAAATCATTGAGAAAATATTAGTGATTATTTGATAGAACGTTGGAAAAATATGTTCAAAATACTGCAACGTCGAGCAGAGACAACATTTTCTGAGAGATAATTAGTAGTAATACCCCTAGGGTCTTGATAATACCGAGAGCATTTTGTCATACAGAATGCTGAAAGCGTGTTGCTTGATAATAGCCCAAGGCCGCAGGCCGAGGGCTATTATCTTTGAGCAGCACGCTAGTTTTAAAAAATATTATTCATTTTTATTTAAAACTACGGATGTGAAAAGTGCAATTGGTAAATTAATTTAATCGTTAGATGCAATACCAAATCTTCGCGACATTTTCAATCCAGTTGTCAGTTTGACGTTTAATTAACTTAAAAAAAATAAACACCAAACTGAAAAAACCACATGTAGGGTATTATCGCTGTAATACAGCGGTGATTGGATGAAATTTGACACATGACTTGAAATTAAGTAATTTGATTGGTTACTATGTTCAGTAAAAAATTATTCATTTAATGCCTTAAGCACACAATGGATCTTTTAGGTCTCAGTGGATATCACCATAAGTGAAGCTTTGATAATAAAACACTTTAGATTAACAAAACAACCAGCAAGAAAATATATTCTTTTATTGGGTATTAATTTCTTTGAATGCGGGAGGCAGCCAGGCCAGTGTTAGCAGAAGTATCAATGAGAAGTTGTGACACTTATTTCATTATTTATATTTTTGAAAGGTGAACTGTCCAGAAATGGAAACAGCTGCACAGTGCTAACATAAATTGCTATAATCAGATTTACTGGAAATATATTTATCGCCAACATACGTCTTTAGTTTGTTCACATGTAAAATCGGTTCACAACCTACTCAAGAATAACAAAGTTGGTTCACGTATGAATTTCACTAGGTGAATCGTTTTAATACCGAATTAGTTCACTCATTTCCAAGAATCGGCACCCTGGACTTAAAATTTTCGTCTGTGCTAACTAGAAGTTCACTTAAAACTTATTCACTATAAACAAATACAAGTGCCAAAATTAGAAATTGTGCATCG